>KQ435798.1:1307972-1327726 GCA_001276565.1 Melipona quadrifasciata | reverse complement strand
CCCTGATTTCAGTTCCATTCGATTGGAATAAAATGGTAAACATTTCCTTGTTGGATAAAACTCGCAATTCAAAACAGCCAGGTTGATGTTTGTGCAGATTAATTCAAAATCATATTTTATACCTCATAAAGGGGGTCATTTATAGCATTGCTATTTTAAATTTAAATGCCTCATTTTATGTTTGAATCCAATAGTAACAAATCTGTGCCTGGTATTTTGCCTATACGTAATTTCGATATAAAATTATCAATCGCTACTTTAGTCACTTTAGTTACTTTTCTTCGAACAAATTTTCCGCGAATCGAAACGAGTTCTTTGTCTAGTAACATTTTCTTCAAACTAAAACGGAATGATATTATTCTAGAAAAAGTTTCCAAGTTTGGCAATTTCGAAATTTTATAATTCAGGAATTTAGAAATTTGGGAATCTAAGAATTTAGAAATGTTGTGTTATAAACGGAAATTTTGAAATTCCTACATTTTCCCAAATTCTCTTACACTAGCGTTTCCCAGCAATTTAACTGAAGTTATTAAACGCCTCCTTTCAGAAATTACCTAAACCAATTAAACACTTTTAAATTTAGTGCACCCTAGAGTTCTCAACATGGCCACCAAATTTTACCTCTGAAATTCTCTAGTTAATCAATTTCCAAGTTAACCAAGAAATTTAAATACTCAACAGCAGATTCCCCTAGATTCTGTAATATTTTACTGAAGCGAGGAAAATTCAGCGGCGAAATGTTCTAAATTTACTCTACCTTACCGTTGTAAATGTGTTCTGAAATTTCTTTCATCCGGCATCTGGTAAGCGTGGTTAACAGTCCAACCACGTTTACCACGCGTGTTTAACACAAAAGCGCAAGAAAGACGAAGGTTATGAATGGGGAGAAGACAGAAGGCAGCGGAGGCAAAAACAGCCCCAGAAAAAGTTGTTTTCTCTCATCAAGAAAGCTCTCGGCGATAATGCGCTCGAGAAAAATGCCCCGGCCTGTAAAACGGCAAAAGAGTTCAGCAGTTCCTGACGTAACCAAAACGTGTATGCAGCTTAGGTGGAAGAACGAAGAAACTGAATTGAGCTGAATTTTCAATGTGCAAAGTTACTAGACAGCGCGTCAAAAAGAGAAATTAATAGAAAAAATAATTCATCGGAAATTCAGATACCTATTTAGCATTTCGTGTCAGTTTTTAAAACGGAGAGGGAAAATTTTTCAGAGAGTTTTTCCCCCGCAGGAAATATTAAGATACACGAGGGTGTATTAAGGCAAGATTAGCCACCATTTTCGCGCCATTCACTAAATCGTCGTCATATATCATTCCGCAACGTTTCTTAAATTTTCTCCAATGTCGCGGAGATTTAATAGACTTGTTGTTTGCTGTTTTTATTCATTGATTATTTGCAAGAAAGATTGTTATTATTTTTGAAAAAATTACTATTTATTTGGTATTTTTAGAAATTTGTTAATTTTTAATTTGTATATTTTTTAATTCTCTAAAGATTTCCACAACCCTAGGGTCTCGCCGTTGATGCTGAAACGTTTATCACTTATTCCCTAGCAGAGTTCTTCAACCTTTAAGGTTAGAACAATCTCCAACTATTAATTTCCCTAATTTCTCAACTTTCTTCCCAATTCTTCTCTTTCGACTTTTTAAGATTAGTAGTTACAAATCTTTGATCGTTTAGCGATCATCGAAATGTTAATTGGAGGCTGCGAGCGGAAGATCTTCCTAGCGAGAGAACATAATTCCCTAGCGAGAGAAACGCGAGCTGCGGATAAAAGGGGAGAACGCAAAGGGAGTCATCGGAATTCCGAGTGAAATTTCAACGGAATGATTGCTTTTGTCGCCCGATAGTATGCCTTTGGAAAAATCATCGCGCAGCTTGTAATGGTTCTTCAATCGTTTTTTATTCGTCACTACGGTTGCACTCTCTTTTATCGCGGCGAGTGAGGGGAGGGGAGGGGTCCGCTCTTTGCTTATTCTCGCAGCGAGTGTGTTGAAAAAAAGGTCGTGGGCTTTTGGTTTCGACTTTGATGTCTGCCACGGCACGGTCAAAGGCAATGTTTCTATGGTACTTTATTTCCTTTGACAGGGATTACGTGTTCTCTCATTTTTTTCCACTGCTCGCTGCATTTTCGACAAAATAGACATCGCCCGTGTTTCGACAGGGGATTCTTTCGAGATTGTCGGCTACGAGATATGTACGTTTCTTCATTTCGCGCCACGGCTCTAGTGACAAAAGCGGCGCCCATCGTACAATACAAATCTAGTAACTTTCCCCTGAATACAATCTAAGTAAAACTAACCTAAAACACGTCTAAATTTAAGTGACCTAAAAACTAAAAGTTGCCCAAGCAATTGAATTTAATTTTTTAAAACCTGAAAATTAAGCAAAGGTTTAGAGTTTAGTATAGATTCTTTCAAATTTGGTGTATTTTAATACGGGGGCGAATTCCCCCAGGTTCCCTAGATTGATTAAAATGACAGTTTAGGGAGAACAAAAAGATCCTAACACCTTCTGTGGATGTGTTCCATTTAACTGAAATTATAAAAGGTTACACTGCACTCGAAATTGTTGAGATATCTGAAAAAGGTTACAAGTTCAACCCCCTCCTCCTCTCGTAACTGAATTGTTTAAACCGTTTGACTACGAAAATCGAACCAAAATGAGAATTTGGAACGAAACAGAAGTCTGTTAAATATCCGTCGATTGCTCTAGTATTAATTAAATCAGCGACAACAATCGACAGCGACAATAAACACAGAGGAGAATCGTTTAATTAAATCTCGCGGGAAGCTCTCGACTTTTTCGAAAATAAATTTTTATCGTTGAAATTAAAGTTTTTCCTTCACAGCGGAGAATATTGACTGTATATAGGGGCGGGGAAACTAAAATTGATCAGCGCTCTCTGGTGACAACATCTGGTGACGCTTAATCATTCGGTTAATTGATGCGACGTTCATGGAATTTCCCGCGTGATTTTATGAACAGAATGATTGATTTCTGTCAGCCGGCGGACTTTAATGCCGATGGAAAATTTCACAGAGGATTATAACGGAATATCGTCGTCTATTCCGGACGGTCTATAATTCAACCAGAGATAAGACGATCCGCCGAAATAGAAACCCACCCTACTTTCATCCCAATTAATAAACAAAAAGCTGCGATGTACGAATGGTAATGACAAAAATTGACTCGTTTTTTTTTTTACCGCAGACGTTCGCACAAATTAAAGGCTGAACGACACGATTTATTAGCAATAAAATTGGCTCAACTATGTCGTTGATGTACGCGGGAGAACGATCAATTAATAACTTCATCTTCAATACAACGAGTGATAGATCGGTGTCTTTTGAAATTTTCGAAAATTATAAAACAGTGACGTGAAATACGAGGGCAGAAAATAACGTCGCCTGCGATTAATTAAAAATAATACAATCATCGTTGTCAGTAAAATAAGCGACAGAAAATTGGAACGGAAAAATAGGACAATTTTCGGTAAAATATCGTGGATGTGCTAATAATTCACGTCTCTCCAGCATCCGCGAAAGTTATGAGATAGTCGCAATTCACATTTCCGAAAACAGGATTTATGAAAATTTAACACCGTTGTCACAATCGGAATATTAATAAAATACACAACGTTAATGCCACTGTTAAATCCAGTTAAAAAGAGTTAATTTGTCATTATCGTCATTCGAGTAATTCGTCATTGTCATTGCTTATGTAATGGTAAAATTAATTCCTTTTCCGTCAGTTAAGATGAACAAGTGGAAACTGCGAGATGTGTAGCCAACGCGCGAAGTTGGGTTTCAATAGCGGTCATTTTACATCCAGTAGCCAATATGTGAAATCGTTTAAATCTCTCTCTCTCTCTTTGGCCTTTGAAGCGGCTAAATTCGTCTTTCGCCGAGCGTTATCCGCCGATCGATCGATTCTCTTTTCGAGCAACGGCGCTCTAATCTGCATTTCGAAATTAAGATCCCACGATACCGTTTCGCATCGAAACGAATTCAAGAGATATCGAGATGCTGCGAAAGACTCGTTACGTCTAAAGAGGCTGCACTCTGTCGATAATGTCGGCCTTTTCAATGGAAACGTTCGAGGGGGATGCAACAGCGGCGGACGGACTTGCCGAGTAAATTTAAATTCAGACGAGTGGATATTTATAAAGTTCGGAAACGGTCCCGAGAATCTTTCCTTCGTTTCCGAACATTTGCCTACTGAACAGGTTTTGAATTTCAGAGACTCTGGTTGCGATTTTAATTTTTTCGAGATTTCCTTGCAAACGCGCGAATCGTCAACGTTTGGATCGTTGCAACTTAAGAAATTTCGAAAGTTGAAATTTTAGTTGTTGGAAAATTCGAACCCATTCGAGAAAGATTTAAATTCACCGCTGATCAAAAATTTCCTTTCGCCATGAAACGGGGGTTTCGAGCTAGTTTACGTCGTTCCGTAGTGTCCTGCGACACGAATCTCGCGCTCCCATCTGTCAATTCACAAAGCCAATTTTTAATTGGTTCAAAGGGAATTTTCTCTAGGAGACATTAACCTGGATATTAACCCATTTGACGAACGATTAGCTTACTTCATTTGTCCGAGTCCAAGTAAAACTGGAAATTTTCTTCGAACGAATGACCTGTTAGATTCATTGAATATAGGTTGGGATTATCAAGTGGCTCTCGTTTGGGAGTATTGCCAACGTCTGAGCAAATAAAAGCTTTCAGTGCCGCTCATCTGCTTTGGCCAATGTCCAGCGTGAAATTGTTTAGGTTCGCGCTAGGAATTTTTGGAACCTGCAAAACAGTTGGAAGCAGTAGAGGGAAAACTTAACGATACAAATTCTCGTGTTTTGGTGTCGTTCGATTTTACGATTTCAACGTTATTGCATGCTTTGTTTTATTGGAACTTCGGAGACTGATTTTTGGAGTTGTCGCTAGCTGGAGACAGTTTTCAGCTTTTCAATATTTGAAGGTGAATTGTTCGTTCTACGAGACTGAACGTTTTTTTATTAATTGGAGAATATTTTCTACGCGAGGGGGAACAATATTGAAATACCAAAAGAGATGGATTTTTACGAAAATAAAAATTTGAAAAACAAAGAAAAAGTTGCAACAAATTAAAAAATTAAGGAGACACTAGCAATTTTAACAAAGATTCCTTCTAGAAATTAGAAATCGTCAAATATTCGAAATTCGAAATTCATTATACTGGCGCGTGGCGGAATTTTGTTCGAGAAGAATCGGCGCAGTTAAGAGACGTATAGAGGCAACAAGAACGACGATTATAATTGAACCATCGATTGAACGGTTTAATCAGTGACAGGGGGATGAAGATATACGATTCAATATCCCTCATGCGATGAAGAATCTGTTCGACGAGATTGCGGGATTAGCCTGAGAAAATGGGGACGTTGCGATTAAGTTATGCGACTGGTATAAACTGATGAAAGTTACGCGAACCGATCATGTCGCATGACGGACGCTACCTGGAAGCAGATAAATGAATCAGGATTCAGGAATTTCATCTTGAGGAAAAATTGAGAATCACGGAAAGATACTATGGTGGCACTAAAAAATTTCTCTCCCGCATTTTCCTCCTTGATAAATTCACTGCAAAATATATGATACAAATTGCTGCACTTTGGAAATTTCGACCACTAATGGCCACCATAAATCTATTTGCCATGCAGTGAATTTATCGTCTCATAATTTTCGCTCGGCGCAGAGAGAATGGTTAATCCAATTCACCCTCTAGCAGGTGCCTTCGAAACCAGAAAGCGAACAAATTCGATATTTCATCATGTAACACGCTTTTTTCTCTTTTCCACGTGAGTAACTGGGAATAAAGAGAGAGAGAGAGAGAGAGAGAGAGAAAAAAAGAAACGCATAGCCGCTTACTTCCGCCGGAAGGCTCTCCCACCCACGTGTCAGCCCAGTCACGGTTTGTTAACTCGACTCGAGCAAACTGGACACGGTTTCAGGTTAACCTAACCTAACCTTGCTGAATTTTGAGGACGTAACCTGACTTACCGCAACTTCGACAAGTCTCAGGAGGCTTGTTACTTTCAACATTCCGACGCAGTAAAAATGTTATTTTGTTACTTTATTTCAATATTAATTTCACGCGTATTTTACAATACACCTAATAGATTCTTGGCTATACGAAGTACTGTTTGACTGGATTTCAATATTCCATCTTTGAAAGAAACATGGTAAACTCGAGCCAAAACCCGTGAAAACGCGATATTCAACGTCAATCGAAATCATTGATTCGATGATGTTGAATATCAAAGAACAAAGATGAAAGGAACACATAGAGCAGATACATTTGTCCGTTCTGGTCGAAGCCTTCGAACCCGGCAGCGTGTTAATTCAAATCAGTTCTATCAGATGGTCGTGTAACTGACAATGTTCTACAAGTAACAAGCTCGTCTCTATCGTCGAGCGAGACGAGAGAGACGAGAGGGTTAACGGAAGAGAAACCATGCATCAGGTGATTGGTCCAGAGTTAAAGCACTCACGTGTGGTGAAACTGTGATCCCACCAGTCAGTCAGGCAGAGATAAGCCTTCAGGTCGTCCGCCGTTCGTGCCACTATAACCACAGGCGGTGCAACCAGCGTACGAATGCTCAGGAACACGCTGAATATCATGACGATGATGCCCAGCCGCTTCAGCAGACTTCCATCCGTTATCTTCACCGCTTTCGCCGACTTCACCCGGAATATCACCGATATTCTGCAATCAGAATAGTCCCGAATCAACGCTCTGCAACTACGTTGGTTACTGCTCTAGGGACATTTTTGGGGTAGGAGTCGACAGACTTTGAAATAATCGACTATAGTCGAATACATCATGCGAAATTTTTGTGATCAAACTCTGACGGATCGAATATTTTATACTATCAAATTGTTGTTGATCTTCGTTTGAGAAAGATTGGTAAATATTTTACACGGAAGAACGTGGACTTGTGGTAAAACAATTAATCATCTAAAATTCTTAATATTGTGGAGTTAAATGTCTTTAAATAAGGTTTTATTGAAATAAAGTATAAATAAATAAAATGTAAAGCTTAAATTATTTAAGTTAATCAAGTTAATTATAAGAGTTTCGTGGTCCTAGGTTGTTCTTGGATCCCTAATTGACATCTAAAGTGCACCCTAGATCTCTAAACCGATTGATTGAAACTGGTTTCAAATTCCTAAATTAGAAAACTTTTCAACTGATCCTAGATTCTTAACTTGACATTTAAATTGGACCTAGATTTCTAAATTGATATCCAAATTGATCCCAAATCCCTAAATTAACATCTCAATTAGACGCAGACTTGTCGACTGATCCTGGATTCCTAAATTGGCACCAAAATTAATTCTAGATTCCTAAATTACTTAGATTGCTTTCAAATTCCTAAATTAGACGCAGATTCCTCAATTGTTCCCAGACTCCTGGAATTGGCACCCAAACCGGTACCAGATTCCCACATTGACATGCAAATTCAACAAAAAAGAGTCACTTACTGCAAAGACATTGTTCATCGCCAAACCAGACCAACAACTGCCACAGTGACTATCTCTATCTTATCCCTAGGTCACTAGGCCATCTGGATCATCCCCAGATCTATAATGAATTCCATTCACATAAAAAAAAACCGAGGATCTTCTGATCTTTCATAAAACTGAATAGGGAGCTTTTCTGAGATATGAAAGAGAAGCGAGAAGGCACAAATGGACGCTAAAATACAGCGTTGCTATCGGGAGGACGCAAGGGTGCTCGAGATTTAGTAGTTTGGCCGTTTTTCTGGTCAGTGGAGCACGTTCAAAGGATGCAACCTCTCAAGGGATGAAATCTCTTCCGGCAAGAGGAGTGCACTACACAAGGCAACGACACAAAGACGAATTGATAAAGCCTGTTTTCACTCGTGAAACGAAGGCGTACGAGTGCGTGGCTGGCTTTTGGTAATCGTCTTAGGGGCACACTCGATGGTACGTCTATTAGCCAGTGTATCGTGCCAGCTTTAATTCACGTCGTGAAACAGGTCGAAGATTTAATACAGTTCAAGAGGCACTACGAGAAGCCAGAAAATTAAAGGCCTTTCATTTCTTGGTCAGAGCGAGGAAACTTTTGATTCCGGTTAATCTTGACAATTAGGCGCTGTGAAAGGAAAAAACGGTTTTCAGTGGAAAGAGTTGACGGGAGAAGATTGTTTCAAGCTAGATATCTTCTTTATTCTTCATTTGCTCTGAAGAAGGTATTGTGAGGTTTGAAACATGGATCTTAAATTGTGTTTTGGACAATAGTTTTTTGATTGTACTCTGTTATGTGTTTGTACGTAGGTTCAGACTCCTAAATTTGGGTATCTATAGTTAGATTCCCAGATTTAGACTCTAGACAGACTTGAGTTTCTAAAATTAGATCATTTCTGACTCCTGGCCAGACTTTGATGTCTAGCCGTGTCAAGTGACGAAGGTTAACATTTCTAAATTTGGGAATAAGTTTCTAAACTTAGATTCTTAGAGTTATATTGTTCTTTAGATTTTCTGATGTCTGGCTGTCAAGTGATAAAGGTTAAGATTCCCAAAATCCAGATTCTGTTGCCTGGCTGCGTCAAGCGATGAAGATTTACATTCCTAAATTCCAAATTCCAATTAATTGTAAACTCAATCTTGGAGGATCCAGATGGGGACTTCTCTTTCACATTTTAGAAACCTAATCAGATCCCAACCAATTCTTTTTCCACGCTTTCCAATTTTCTCACTCCAACCATTTCAAGAGATGCTAATCAATCTCATTGAACACCCGTTCCGTCTCAATCCCTTTCACGAACGTCCAAGAAAAAACAACCCTCGCCAAACGCCAGACCCCCAGATTAAGTGATCGAGTTCTCCCAAGTGACAATTCAACGAGTCCACTCAACGATGCTCTCGATGCAGATTAAGGACACCCGGATCTGGAGAAGATTCATCGATTGCAGTTTCCATTCGCGGTGAAACGCGATCCCGGCCGAGGCAGCCAGGCCTGGAATCGTTGATTACAGGGACAGCGAGCGCCCCGTTCTGCTATGCGATCGTCCGTTTGCCCAAGGAATCTCTTTAATTACGTGTATACCCAGGTTGACCCAGTTGTCGCGACCACTCGAAGCGATCCTTCCGGCGAGTGGAAACCTCTTACGGCAAGTTATCCAGTCGGAGGGGGTGGGAAAAGTTTCGCCAACCCTCTGGGGAATCGTCCACCTCCCCGGCAGGATCAATGTATCCTCGATGTTAAACACGACTAACGGGCGAATCAGCTGAATTTTCAAGTGGTTATGGAGGGAAGTTAGAGCCGTTTACAGGAGAATCTGATAAATCCACATTCGTAACAAAGATCTCCTTGATCCTATGTCCGACTGTGGATAAACGTCGAAAATTTGTTTTATCTCGTTTTATTCGACTTTGCAGGTACGGGTTTGCTAACTTGATCTGTCTGTTTTCAGTTTAAAACTGTTTAAAACTGTGTCTCGATAATTGCACAAAATCGTTAACTGAAAATTTGCAAATTGCAAAAAATATAGTATAATATGTAATAAATAGAAAAGTTCAAACTAGCAGTGGCAAATGCTAGAACTGCAAATCCCTCCTCCCAAAAAAAATTAGAAATTTGAAATTGCAAATGCCAAAGAACTACAAACCGTAAATTTCAGTGAAATCACAAAATCACAATTCCAGCAAATTTTCACGAATTGATCCATTGAAACCGACCGATATGTCTGACCGATCACGGTCATTTCTCCTGGAAAATAGGACAGTTGCCATTCGGCGGACTAGCTCAATTAGTATAATTACTCGATCGCGAACTTTTCGCGCAGCGAACGAAGTGCGAAAAATATGCACAGGGAAGTATCGGCGAAGATTAATGAAACTGTGATTATGACTCGTTGGAAAATAACATTCTCCGCGCAACTTCAACCTCGCTTTCAACTTTCGTCAAAGAACCCGCCGCCGCTCGGAATTAATCTGGCCCGAAGGCAGACGAGTTATTCTGTTTCAGCTCTGTCGCCGGGGTTAAATTAATATTCCGCGCGAGTTTCTCACTTTTCGCTCGCCGAGTCAAGCAAAATACAGGCAACGGCCCGTGGAAAATAAATGACGAGCACCGTGGAAAATATCCGAGGGCCGGGAAGTTTTGGATTGTAAGCCGGAGTTTCGATCAGAATTGGATTACTTTAATCAGCAAGGCAGGTGCGTCGGATTAGATCGGAGCTTGGCGAAGCTCCGGCGAAATTTAGATCGTGTTCTCCAGTAAGATTAATTTAAAATTATAAGTAGACGAGCCTTGGGATACTGTTTAAAACTGAGTCAAGGCTTTGAAGAAGACCTGAATGCCAGTTTTAAAACGGAGGCTCTACGTACGATACTTTTCGATTCAGCTTTCTAATTTTAAAATTTAATGGTTTCGGTCAACTTTTTTTATTTATTCAATAATTCAAAATCATTTCGTATCACGACTATGTAACAAATCTGTAAAATTTACTTTGTTAACTCTGCTGCGATGCTTGAACTTTTACTTTCTCAATTTAGCAAAGGATTTATATCTCAAAAAGATCTTTAATGTAAAACTTGGACGACAAATCATATATTTTAACAAGAATTTCTTCAAATTTTGTTTAAATTCGAAATACTTTATAATTTTTGTAATGTAAGCAAAAATAATCGAAAAAACATGGCAGAGTTAAAGAAAAGTTATCACGAATCAAAAAGATTTTCCCGAGTCACGGAAAATTTATCCCAATGTCACGGTAAATTGTTCCTAAATCACACAAAAATTCACATGAACCGACTAAATAATTGAGTTGCTACGTTATCAAGTTTTTCCGAATCATGGAAAGTTTTCCTTCACTAGACAAATTTGTCTCAATTGCACGAGCAACATAGAAACCACAGAGAATCGACTCGAGTCAAAGAAAATCATCGTCATCTCGAATCACAAAGATTTTCCTGAGTCACGGAAAATTGTCTCGACTGTTGTTATGACGTTTCTCTGGATCATGGAAAAGCTATTAAACTAGCTAGCTGTATATTAAACTTCCATTCCGAGGGAAACTGTCCCTTTAGCCGGACAAGTTTCAGCAATATATCGCAAACCGTGTACTTTTCTCCGTTGTTGGAGCTAACACAATTAACCAGGGCCCCTGAAACTTCCTGTTAAACTTGCTACACGGGGTCTGCTGTTAAACTTTCTCTTTCTTCGTTCACTGGCGCGCTCGCCATTACGTCCACTCCGTGTTTCCGGCATTCTAATGTTATTTAGCCAAAGTTGCCGCTAAATCGACGTGTAACTTCGTCGCAAGTTTCAAGTTATAATTAACGGAAGTCGACTCATTGTCAGCTGGCTAATGTACAGGCTTCGCTTACTCCGGCACACATAATTAGAAATTCCGCTAGCACGCTTCAAATTCTCTCTCTCTTTCTCACCCTCTCTCTGCTACTCCGTGATTACGTTTCTATTCAATTTCGTCACGTGTAACCGTTGTTTTATGACATTTCGATATTCCATGACATTATCTATTAATTAACTCTCGTCCACTCTTGTCATGTCATTTCGAGAGCTTAAATGTTGTATGGTACAGAGAGACGTGCATTTTTAACGATGAGGAGAAACGTGGACGTAATAAAATTTGAATTTTTCATTCTCATTGTTTAATTACAGGTCTCGCTGAACGACGCAGCCAATTTCAGTCACGACAGTAATAATGGCGATTTTATTCAGATGTTACTCTCGGTTCGAATAACTTTTACCGCTGCTGGATGAAACTAACACAACTCGAGTAAATTTTCCTCTGACTCGAGTAAATAATTTTTCTAGTGACTGAGAAGTAAATTTTTTCTACGACTAAATGAATTTCTTTAAATAAATTTTCTATGAGTCAAGTAGAATTTCTACGAATCTAGTAAATTTTCATTTGCAACTCAGACGAGTTTCTCTAGAACTCAAAATTTCCATTACTCCGACAAAATTTTCCCGCGACTCGAGCGAAATTTTCTATGACTCAAATAAAATTTCCACAGCTATGATAAATTTTCGTGTGACTCGGACGAGTTTTTCTACGACTCAAATAAAATTTCCATTATTCCAATAAATTTTCCCGTGACTGGAACGAAATTTCGACGGTTCAAACAAATTTTCCAATGACTCAAATAGACTTTCCATCGCTCGACGAAACTTCCAAGTTGCCAAAAGTCTCATATATCTTCGCATCTTCCATTTCACGAAACTCTTTCACCAAACAGCGAAATACATCGAAACGCGCCTTCCCCGGAAACCGTTCTCGCTCCCTGCCTCCAAACAGATCAATGTTTCACGATGGAAGAGAGGTTTATCACTTGGATGGCGGCGAATACAGCGAATGGGGGAGAGAAAGAATCACGCTCGCTTGGCCGAGCTTTGTTCGCGTAGAACGAGGTGCGGTCGAAATGGCTTACGAATTCCAAGGGGGGGGGGGGGGGAACTTTTTTTTCTCTGCCCCACGAGAGGCAAGAGACGGTGGTTAGGGGATGAAAGTCGCGGCAATCTTTGTGCCGGAATCTCCACGTTTGACGGAAATCCTGTAACTGCTCTCGAAACCAGCGATCTCCTGGAAGGGATCTCCCGCAAAAAAAAAAAAAAAGGGAAAGAAAGAGAGAAAAAAGAAGTGAACGATGACACGTTAGAGGCTGGCCGAAGGCGAAGCGACCGCTGAAAACTATTGACCTCGTTTTTTTTTCTCGTTTCAACCTGGCTGACCAGACGGGGTTAGAGGGCTGATCGGTGGAAATCTATCGAACGCGGAGAGTCGAGCGAAGAAGAATGGAGATAGGACGGCGCACTTTTAGCCGTGGGATTCGATTCTCTCGAAACCGGAGGGGGGAGGGCTGGATGAAGAACGGAGGAGATTCTCTCGAGCTTGGTGGAAAATTGGTTGGACGCTGTGAGCCGTGGCATCGGGCGAGAAGAAAGTTTTCTGACGTGCGACGTCGAGATTTGAAAAGGGCGAGCGTAGTCGAGAACGAAGGAAATTTTCTTTGACTCGCGGGAAAATCGAATTTAGACAGAGAAGTTGTCGAAAATTTGTTGGGGCTCGAGGAAAGGAGGGACTCCGTAATTTTGAACGTTGCGATGCATAGAATATTCGAAGTGTGTCGTGGAAAGGTTATTCCGAGTCAAGGAAAATTGTCCAAACTCACGGAAAATACTATGTGTAATAGACGAAAATTGACAAGTTTGAGTGTAAATTGCTTAAACCCTCGAAAAATTATTTTTAGCATCTAGGGCAAGGAAAAATTTTTCCGAGTCACGGAAAATTGTTGAAATTAATGGAAAATTCTTGGGAGTAAAGAAAAATTAACAAATTGAAAATTACTCAGGGCAGAGGAAAATTGACGAACAGATAAAGTTTCGAGAATTGCAGAGAAACATTCCCGAGAGATTCCGTAAATTATTTAGAATCCTGAGAATCTACCTCATTCAAGGATTAATCTCGCGTAAAATCAAAGATGAAAATTCTCCGATTCCCTGGATTCCTGCTTTCAAAGTTGAATTCACACCGGCTTCACCGCGTGTCCACAGCAAATATCAAAAATTCAAATAAAACTGGCCAGACGCTGGCCAGAAAACCGCGCAACCCGCAGAATATGTAACACTTGGAACACGCCGGGAGTTTCAGTTATTTAGGGGATCCAGTAACGGAATTAAAACGTATAGCCGTGTAATTTTCCGCACGCGTGTCGAGCGCGCAAACTCGGTGAATTTCACCGGCGGCGGATTCACCGTTTGCAGAGCAAACATCACTCCTCGGATCTTACGCGTGGCGCGTAACGTAGAATTAACGTAAGCAACGTTCCCAGCGGACGTTGTTCTTACTCACCGCCAGGTCTTCAGCATGAGAGCGCCGTAAGTGAGGGAAAATCCAATCTCCCTCAGCCACACGCGCACCGTGCAGGTTATGACATTCGGACGGGGGTACATTACTATCGTCTGGAACAAAGAAATTGATTTCCACTTAGTGATTGATTCAACGTTTCCTCAAAGAAAACTCCGCGATTCCTTTCGTCCTTCCTTGCAAATTGAATTTCCCTCTGCACCGATACAAAGGACATGGAAATGTTTTTCATTTACGAAAGAACCGGCAGATTGAAACGGGTTTTTGCTCTCTGCACTTATTTATCGTTTCCTATTTTGTTCCCGATCAAACGAGTAGCCACGCTTTTGATGTGACATCTGCCTCATGCGCGTGTCACGACTGGTACGATAGAAAATCCCTTTTGCGAATCATTAGATACGTGCGCGTTGTTGAGCAGAACAGTAAATCCCTTTGTCGCAGCGTACGTATAATAGGGAATTCTCGTAAGTCACTAGACGCGGAGCAGGAAATCCCAATGACGTTTGCCTTTGCACGGACACACAATAGGAAATCCCCCTGATGTATACGTACGCGTTGTTAGACACATGCCATGATACATGCGTGATGTAAAATATATGATAATAATTACATAATGCAACGTACAATATTATCTAATAAATATATAAATACACGTAATATAAATGTAATATGTGTATTTGCATATTAAATATTATGTACAGTATATATCGTAATAAATACATATTATGTTACACGGGAATTTATTAATAATATTCTGTCGAATATTTTATGTATTTATACATTTTAATATTACGCGTTTGATTTTCACAAATAAAAATTCGACAAAACATTTATGCAATTTAGTAGCACGTGAAATACGCCTGCAATGTCAAATAAAAAGATTTTGGTAGCTCCCTGAAGGAAGCAAAGGAATCGGAAAATTCTAGAATTAAGGTTAACCTTGGTAATTTAAAGTTTCACATAATTGAACGAACGAAAGATTCCCCCGGTTCTTTGCGTTCCTTTCGCCCGACTCCCCCCAATAATTTCTTTCTCGTCTAGCCGGTGGCATCGCATGAGGATAATTGCTAATAGAGTGAATACTTTTCATAGAGCAGAACGCGAAATCGCGTGCCGCGTCACGCTACGAGTAGGTTAGCGTCGAGCGGCGCTAGTGTCGCTCGCGTCCCGCCATTTTCGTGTCAACGCGTCGCCCGTTTCACGGTCGAACGAAACGCAAGCGTGCTCGACCGCCCAAACTTATCAATTGTGTTCGGCAATGGCTCGAAACGCGAGAACTTAAACGGCCCGAGCTGAATGGCTTTCAAATTATGCGATCCATCGATAGAAATTTATTCATATTGAAGAGACAAAACGACTTTGCCCATACTCTATTCTCGTTTACATTCTTTGTTTCCTCGTATTTCTTGGTTTGAGACTGGGTTTTAGTTCTTCCTATGAGAGATTTAGACTAGGCTTCTTTTCGTACACTTTAATCCTTTAGTTCTCGACTCTGACGTTGAGTATCAGTTTTCTTTCAAATTTTGGTATCTCTAGATCTCAATTAGATTCAAGTTTCATTAGTCAAATTTCCGTTTCACGCGATAGCTCTCATGGTTTGGTTTAAATCAGGTTCGAAACAGATACATCGTTCAGTTACATCAAATTTCAATTAGATCTCGGTCGAGTGAAATTTCAATTAGATCTCGGTCAGATTTTGGTTCGGCTTCGGGTCAATTTCGGTCAAGTTCGGATTAAATTTCTGTTAATTTTAGGTGCGATGTAATTTCGTTTCGGTTCATACAGGTTGGGATTAAATATTTTTCCCTTGGACGTTCGGAACGATAACCTAGGATGAAATGTCCCTGTCGTATTTTTCTCTGGACATACTGTTACGCTAAATTTCGTTCCTACTTTATTTCAAAAAGAGTGCACGCATACTTTACGTAGAGTAAGAAATAAAAACGTTGTATTTACAACCTGAAGTTAAGCGTATGATAAAACTTTACTGAAATTGCTGGGGAATATGCTACTTACCGTGCAGTATATGAAGAACGCTCCGAGCACAATGACGCGTAGAAGAACCGGGCTCGCAGCTCTTACCACCTGCAACCAAAAAAAAAAAAGGAAAGAAAAAAGTTACCAGGAAATTAAATGCCAGCTCCACGCTTCTTACGACTATCCGATTAGAATATACATTTCACCACATTTCACGCATCCGTTACACGCTATTGAACGAAATTGAGTTTTGAAAATTGCGTTTCACTTTATCGTTACGAAATGTACAGAAAGAATTTTACGAAACGAAACAAATTACGCTGGAAGGCCACTGTCCTGTAGGAAGCAAAGGATAGAGGAAAAATTGTCGAGAACAATCTTCAAAATTCAAAACGGGACAAACCTCTTTGGGATATTCATGGAACACTTTGCAGAATATCCGACGTAAATTGAGAGCCACTGATGAACGAGCGATTTACTCTGGAAGGACAAAGCCAATGGAAGAAGCGGGAAAGGATTTTTAATCGTCGCGGAGTTTCTATCAACTTCTCGCTACTACCCCCCTCTGTTCCGTCCGTGACATAGTTTACGCAAGAAACAGGCACATTATCGGAGACTCGGAGAGGTCTGGCTTCGTTAAAGCGGGAAATCGGAAGCTGGCGAATTGCATCCGACGAGGAATAACTACAGTCAGTCGTGAACTTTGCAGACACAATGGGAACGCTTTCCTGTTTCTTAATCCGGGGGAAATTTCGGTGACTCGGACCGTTCTCGAGTCGCGTCGGGTAAATGATTACCCTTCCTCAAAGATGAAACGTAAGTAAAACAAAACGAGACATGAGATAAAATAAAAAACACTGCACGACTTGTAGCCCAGTATAATTCGTCTCACTGAAAGGCCCAGAAGCAACTGTTCTGACTAGGAAACGAAGACGGCTTTTTTGCCATAAAATGTTATCGATACGCAAACATTTGAATCGATAGAAGACAAATTACAGGCGCGATCGCTCAGTACCAGGCAATGCCACTCCTACTAGAGGTGTACTCCACGCCCCCTCGCGAATCGCGTGACCCAAATCGACCAATCGCTAATTTTCGTTGCATCAGCGTTGCACCTGAAGAGGCCCGATTTTCTGGGTTTCCCCCGCTAAATTTCAGTGATAATATAAAACAAATTTGCACGAGCTTCTAGTGTCTAGAGTGTTGGTGCTGTCAAAAATCAATTAATCATTCGACTGAAGCTCAGTCTGTAATAAAGTATATTCATTCAGATAATCTGAAACGCTTGAAATGATTAATTTGCTTTGAAAAAGAAAATTACAAAATTAGAGTATATTTAATAATTGTATCGGAAAGTGTATGTTTCTAGATGGATGCATTTAACGTTAAACTTTTTAGATTTTTGATCATTTTAAGAGGGTCTTAGTCTAGAAAGTTTCTACGAAAAATTATGGAACAAAATTGTTTTGCTCCCTTTGGTAATTTTATCACCAGCGTTGGTTTTATACGTTCACTTTTTTCACTAGAACGTATAAAATAAAAAACGTTCTATTGCCAACACCTTGCTCGAATTTCGATCGTTACGTATTATTATCATTATTATTATTCGTTAAATTTGAAACAAAAGTTAGTAATAATAATAACGATATAGAAACAACGCAATAAGGGTATAAAATAACAACACACAAATGACGCAGCAATATTCAAATTTTAAAAACAAACTATTTGTACAATTACGTTTCCGATAAACATTTAAACGAGCGTGATACTTTCAGTAAGCGAGTAACGCACAGAGGGGATCAGGAAGAACGTTTCGAGCGAAATTAACGGGCTAAAATATCCGGTTTGATGATCGGCGCTTCATACGAAACGTACGTTCGCCGAGAGGGGAATAAAAGGAAATAAAAATCACTCGCACCGTCTGACTACTGACGCGCTCGTGCTACTGCAGCTGACGTGTAACTTCAACGTTACGACGCTGCAGCTAATTTCTTTCGAAACCAGCCGGTCGATCTCGCCAGTGCACGTCGCCGTGCTCGAAATATCTCGTTCGTCGTGCGCGCGATAAGAAATTTTCTGAAAACGCTTTTCTCGAAACAGGAGAGGAGGCTTGGCGGAGTATCGGTCAATATTATTCCTTCGAAATTCCACGGCGAAAACGCTCCTGATCCGCTGGCCAAACGAATCCAAGGCGAGCTGCAAATATTTCCCAATCGTGGTAAATATTTAAACGCGCACGGCACGGTACACTGTGCTACACGGTGCGTGGTACCTTCCTCGGATCGACATGAATTACACGGCAATTCATCGAGCCACTCGTCACCATAATGAGATACACTGGCAACCGGCCGATCGATCGACGAAAATCTCTCTCTCTCTCTCTCTCTGAACTGTTCTTGCGACAAGACCTTTATGCAAATTCCTAGTTCCGTAAGGATTGTCGCGGACTTTTCGTTTGAATTTTAGTAGCGTGATTTTACAATGACATATCGTTCCTCGAAAGCATTGACACCTTAGATCCGATATACCTTGTCCATTCGTGAAACAATTTTGTAATTATCGTTAGTCCGATCTAGATTTTCTTCGCGATCAAATCTGCTATGGACTTGGAGATCCGATCCCTTGAAATTTAACGCGCGATTCTTCTTCTTCTCCCTATTTTTATTAAATACAAACGAGGTAGAAGCCCGAACGTCTAACTTAGCGACGTTTAATAATTCAGTTTAACTTTACATTTTTTCGTGAAACGTAAAATGCAAAAACAAATGAAGTTAATAATGCACATGATAATATAAAATGAGCGAGCCATGAAATTACAAAACGAAATGAAACAACAAACTTTGTAATAAATCCAATAAAAATACAAAATATAAAATATAACGTGATAAAAGTGTGAGATAACACGAGGTAACGCAAAAGTAAATAAGATGCCAAGAAAAATGTGAGAAGTATAAAAAAATACAATCGCGGGCAAAGAAAAAGAGGAGGACGACAAAGGTGAGAGCGCATTTAAATGAGATATCTAACGAGAAAATAAGTTTCGAACGGAGAAACGCGAAGCGAAGGGGGTGAAAGCGGGGGGGAGCTCATTTAATCGACGGTCCGCGGTGACAAACCGGCGGATGAAAGGTAATACTTTAATGTAATTTAAGATGGCGTGAAGCAGCGGGACAGTGGAATAAGGAAAAGCTGAGAATTTTTCCACGAAAAATTCCATCCGAAGGAGAAATGTTCAGAGGGGTTGGAAGGTTCTTCACTCGTCCTGGGGGAAGCGCGAGGGGGCGAAAGGGAATCGTCGTGCGACATGTCACGCGAAGGATACCGTGAAGGACACCCACGCTAAGGGGAAACTAATGCATTTAAACGAGACATTTGCAGGTAAGATGCGCCCCGAGGGTTTATTTAACGCCGTATAATTTTCCACATAGCATTAAAGCCCTTTGAACAGCGCTTCGGCGTATTAGCAAAATTCTGTAACTCTGTAACTTCTATGAAATTTTGCAATTCCATTTTAACTCTCGCCCAACGATTTACGTGTTAATTTGTGCATATCGTCGCAATTATTAATATTGTAATGTATAACGCGGTATGTTACACTGTAGTGTATGCTCTATCATGTGTTATGATATTAATAATATGTTTTTATAATATAGTATATTGTGCTATATTATATTATATATATTATATAATAAGTATAATAAGTATAATATAATGTATTAGGTTGTCCCATAAGTTTCTTCCCTTTTTTTGATGCGAAATGAAAAAATATCGTGTAATTTTTTGTTCAAGATGGATTTATTATGTTATATACGAACCGTTCTGTTCTATAACCTTCTTCCATCTCTCAGGAAGCCTCATTATGCCCTCTTTCCAAAATTGTTCAAGT
>KQ435798.1:1293993-1305566 GCA_001276565.1 Melipona quadrifasciata | reverse complement strand
GAGTATATATAACTTGATATGTTATTATTATAAGTTATATTATATTATATATCAATATATAAGTGTACTTATATTATTACAAGTTATTAGACTTATTATATTTATAAGTATAGTACAGAGACAAACACACAGAGAGCCCGGCAAATACAACAAAATAAAATATTCGACAAGAATATAACCGCGAGCAAGAATGCTCAGCGAACGAACCCTTTTGTCCTTTGCGAGGCCCCTCTCCGCGAGCAGGTGCCTCCTCCTTCAAACTCCAAAGAACCAAGAACCTTCTATCACCGTTCCAAGAACCGTGGTAAAAACCTCCATCGCGTGCAATGTCTCTCGAGAGACTTTCCCGCTTTGATCGCCGTGATCATGATTCGCCGAAATAAGAGCCAAAGAAACTTCCAGCAACTACTTACTGTCGTTCCGTTGGCGGATCGTGCGCGCCCCTTTCCTTCCAAATAAAAATGAAAAATTCGCGCTTTTCGCGTCTTTTTTTCTTTTCTTTTTTTTGATTTTTCTTTCTTTACCAGCTGGACGCTCGTGTGAAATAAAAATGAGGGGGGGGGGGGGGTCGACCACTTTGCGCTGGTGTTTTACTCGGTCACGTGTTGATAATAGAGTACATCGAAACGAGATGGTTTATTTTTTTCTCCGATCAATAGGGAGAAAATTCATGTTTCCCTAATTGTACCAAGAATAATGTGACGCTCAAGTACTGTGCTCGTTGAAAGAAAAAATATTGCTCGGCGAACGAGGTGGGGGACGATGAAGTAAACGGCGAGAGGCGAGTTGCACGGAGGACGAGACAGACGAGGGGTAAAAATTAAAGAGGCAACGGGGAGAGAAACGGCGCGCGTTAACGCTAATGAAATACAGGATCCAGCTGCCGGGGAACAAGCAGCGCGGATTCAATCTGTATTAGGAAAGCCTCCTCCGCGCTTATTTCCCCGGAGATTCGTTACCAAGGAAGAAGAGGAAGAAGAAAAAGCTCGATGATGCTGCTGATACGTCCTTCGGTTAAAGTGGCAGCGACGAAACTTCAGACGCAACATTCTCTTATAAATTTCATTGGGACTGAATTACGTTCTACGTAACAGCGGACGTGTACTTTCCGGTTTCAATTTTCCTTTCCGATATTCTTCCACGAGTATCTCTGCGAACATACTACTCTTCGTTGAGTATCTCCGAGTTGAATTTTATATTTTGTGCTGCTGTAATAACTAGCATTGTAATTTTAATTTTATACTTGTAATTAGTATTGTAATTTTAATTTTATACTTGAAATTGGTATTGTAATTTTAGTTTGGTATTATGGGTAGTGTTGGAATACTTTACACGCAGTTCTTTGTGGCTTTGAATTCTCAGTTAAATATTCGTTTATCCAAATATATATAATATTCACTCGTTATATATTTTATTCAATTTTATTTTGGAGCATGGAGTACTTTTGACGTTCATACCACTTTGCTATATTTCATTGTACTTCATTGTGTTTCATTATACTACACGTACTGCACTTTATTGTACTATACCATTTACTATATTGTACGTATACTCTACTTTACTGTATTTTATTATACTTTGTTATACTATACTTTTCAGTATTTTGTCTTACTTTGTCATTTTATACTTGTGAATCTAAACCCTAAAATAGTGTTATAAATGTAGATCTAAAATTGATAAGTCGCTGACAAACTTTAATTAAACATTTGTCTCGAGGAAATTGTTAAAACACAAGTTGTGAATAAACATCACAAAAATTAAAAATTACAAACATTTAGTGTAACTTCATAAGCAAGATTTATGACAGAACTGAATACCATCATAAGTAGTAGTGTTTGTAGACAAGTATTTGAGTGGAAGTATTTCTATGCAAAATTTAAAGCGAAAGACACTCCAACATGATTCAGTGATACTTTGTGACTAACGTGATTGATAATAGAAAAAATATGAGAGACGGTGCGTCTGAAATTGTAAATTTTCTTTGTGACTAACGTGATTGATAATAGAAAAAATATGAGAGACGGTACGTATGAAATTGTAAATTCCTCGTTTGTACGGAACCTGTGTAAACGTTAGGATGACGTTCCACGCCGGCGAAATTCACGGTCCATTAGAAAATGAGGCAAAAGCTGGGAAATTCCGTCGACAATAATATTTCGAGAGATATTACTGGAAATAATCCACGGCCAAACAACGGGAGGAGCAACGTTTCGAACGAAGGCGAGCTATTCCCCGCTGTTATTCCGTTTGGCTTGTACAGGAAAGGTAAAGAGAATCAACCAACGTGTTATTGCTGTTTCATTGCGTTCAAAGAAACAAATAGGATTCTGGCTAACTATCCTGTTATCGAACAGATTCCAGCAAACGATGACTACGTTTATACTTCGTTATACGTTGCACGTGCAATGGAAAATTGCGAAAAAGCAACTCTTCTTCCGCAACAAATTCTCTACTAACGAATAATAAACAACAATAACAAGTAATAAATAATAAGTAACAGGTAAATATGTTTTTTTTTTTATATAATATCGATTTTTACGTAATATCGAAATTTCAATGAAATATGCACGAAAATTCTTTTCGTCATTTTTTAACAACAATAAACAAATTTCATTAACTGTAATTCCAACTCTGTGACAATAAATTTGAATTTATAGCTCTTCTTAGCCACTGCCAACTTTCAACAGTAACAAATAAATTTTTATTAATTCCAATTTTTAATAATTTTCGTCCAAATTATTTGCAGCAAAAACTTGAAAAACAGTGGCACTTTCATTGATAACGAACCCCTCTGAGCAATTCTTCCGAGTTTTCTCGATCGAGATTCCGATAACGATATTCTTCGGTGTTCGACGAAAGTTTCTGCTCGCGGTGATCGATGTCTGTGTGTAAACAGAACTTTGCGAGGAACAGAATAACGAAAGTCTATTGTACAAACACTCGACAAAATTCCATCATCTTTGCGATATTACGGAGAACAATGCCTCGTAATATCGGGGTTGGCGGTTTTCAAAGCGAAACTTTAATTGCCGCCAGCTCGATTGAAATGATTTCCATGTTACCTCGGCGCGATCGTTTTTCAACTTGCCATTCGACTCGATCGAACTTTAATCGAATCGTAATTAGTCATCGTTTTCGTGTCAATTTCTCGAAGATTTTTTTCCATTCGTTTGTTAATTTAGTAGCTTCTGCTCTTTGTGAAAAGAATTTAACATTCTCCGGTAATAAATTTTTTTCATTAATTCTTCAATAATTCTTTCACGGACATCAGTTATAATTTAAATTGACAAACAATATTTTCTAGAGATAAGTCTTTTGTTGGTCTGCTATTTTCTAAAACTAACCTAAAAACCTAACCTAACCTTTTAACTATTCTTCCACAAAATTACTTACTAATTCAAGTTAATGGAAACAATTGGATAAAATGATGCAAAATGTAATACGTAGTGTATAAAACCTAACCTAACCTTTCAACTATTCGTTCACAAAATTACTTACTAATTCAAGTTAATGGAAACAATTGGATAAAATGATGCAAAATGTAATACGTAGTGTATAAAACCTAACCTAACCTTTCAACTATTCGTTCACAAAATTACTTACTAATTCAAGTTAATGGAAACAATTGGATAAAATGATGCAAAATGTAATACGTAGTGTATAAAACCTAACCTAACCTTTCAACTATTCGTTCACAAAATTACTTACTAATTCAAGTTAATGGAAACAATTGGATAAAATGATGCAAAATGTAATACGTAGTGTATAAAACCTAACCTAACCTTTCAACTATTCGTTCACAAAATTACTTACTAATTCAAGTTAATGGAAACAATTGGATAAAATGATGCAAAATGTAATACGTAGTGTATAAAACCTAACCTAACCTTTCAACTATTCGTTCACAAAATTACTTACTAATTCAAGTTAATGGAAACAATTGGATAAAATGATGCAAAATGTAATACGTAGTGTATAAAACCTAACCTAACCTTTCAACTATTCGTTCACAAAATTACTTACTAATTCAAGTTAATGGAAACAATTGGATAAAATGATGCAAAATGTAATACGTAGTGTATAAAACCTAACCTAAC
Organism: Melipona quadrifasciata; assembly: GCA_001276565.1. NCBI lineage: Eukaryota > Metazoa > Arthropoda > Insecta > Hymenoptera > Apidae > Melipona > Melipona quadrifasciata. Next base: position 1,301,469 of record KQ435798.1, on the reverse strand, counting down.
CTTTCAACTATTCGTTCACAAAATTACTTACTAATTCAAGTTAATGGAAACAATTGGATAAAATGATGCAAAATGTAATACGTAGTGTATAAAACCTAACCTAACCTTTTAACTATTCTTTCACAAAATTGCTTACTAATTCAGATTAATGGAAACAATTGGATAAAATGATGGAAAATGTAATACGTAGTGTAAAAAATGATTGTACGAGAAATGTACGAAACGTATAAAATGTATAAAACGAGAAGCTGAAAATGTATAAAATCACAATATTCACAACGTACGAAGTAATACACGAAAATATAATACAAACTAATACGTGAAACTGTAGCGCGATGTGTAATGTATAAAAAAAGATGAAAAAGACTCGATTAACAGCCTTGAAAGTGGATTCGATTTGTTGTTCGAAACTGATGCGAAACTCGTTTGTTCTCTTTGCTTTTTCTATTTGAACGAAATGACGACCAACAGCAGATTGGCTTGCTCTCTCGTTTGAAGCGCTATTTCTATCCCCCTTCGCCCACCGCCCCTCGTCGTCGATTATTTGCTGTAATATCTCTTTTATCGCTGATGACGTTCCCCGCTTCTTTCTCTCGATTTATTTTCCAGTGGAAACTTTGTCGATCTGGAATTTCATGATCCAGCACAACGATCATCCGTCTTAACGTTTGCGCGAGTTTCCTGAAGTAATATTTCTTCTTCGTCGAGATCAAACACAAAGATTGGTTTTTCAATTCCTCCAATTTCTCTCGATTATTTCTCTAATTGTTCGCAATTTCAGATACGGTATTTGTCGCAACGCTCGACGACTGAAACGAATCTCTGCCTGGGACGCGTTTTTTAAATTATCGTCGAAACGAGGTCTAACGACGATCATTCGATCGCGTGTGAACCACGTGTTGGAAATTGTTTCAAATAAATTTAATAGCTTATCTCGTTACGTGACACGTTTCACGTAATTTATTTTATGATTCATATTATACAACACGTTAAATTAATTTCACCTGATATTTACATATATCACTTACATTATCGTTCAATTTATTTTATACTTTATAATTTATATCATGTATATATTATTTCAAACTGACTCGTCAATTTAATCATTCATATTATCGTCCGATTCATTATGCAACACACGTTTATGTTGAAACCGCCACTACGAATTCTCTTTCGTCAAATCATCAGTTGATACGTGGTACGTGGACACTGGGACAAAGATCTAACGAACGAACAGCGAAATTCAACGACGTGTATCATACCTGAGGACCTAATATATTCCACGAAACAGCTGTGTTTTTGTCTAGTTGCTGCCAGGTCCGCGTAACTCGTTCCCATTCGGCTCTTAATTTCCCGTAGTGGTTTCGCCGTTCCGGGCAAAACGTTGTTTCGCCGTGGTCGGTCGCGAAAAAACGAAGAAAAAGAAAGAAAAAAAAGAAGAAGAACAAACGAGGCAAATGCCCCTGGTCGCGCATATTTCACCGGACTTTTCCTTTTTCTCATCGACCCGCTGCTTTTTTGTTGCCCGACCGACGGGTAACACGTAGTGGTCCAGTTAAAAAAGAAAGAAAAGAAAAAAAGAAAAAGAAAAAATCGGTCAGTAGTATTGGTTAATGACCGCGTCGACGCATCACCAATAATACCCAGTAATGATCGAATTCCCCCTATTCACACGCTGATCCATACCACTGTCAGTTAATTAGGAATATGACCTAATTTTTGCCAGCCATCTATTCAGACATCTGTTATCGGTAAATAATATTTCCTGCGATTGACGAGTGCATGAGGAGATTTAATTAGATGCTCGCCAGTAAATACGCTGACCGATACCACTGGCATTCAATTACAGATGCACAACGTGTTTCAGTGCTACGTACTGTCTGCACCAACGTCGGCCAACACTACTTGCAGTTAATTGCAAATTTGACGAAATTTTCCTTCTGGTCTCCTCTCGTCTTCTCTTTTACGCTCAAATACGTATCAAGTGGTATTCGTAACTTTTCTCAGACAGGTGTCCTTATGTAATATGTCGATCGACATCACTGAAAATTAATTGGGGACGAAGTGAAGATATTTTTGAGATTGCATATATTTCACGTTAATCGATACTATCGTCAAACACTGATCAATTTTTAATCCAAACAGTTGTCCGTGCGTATACTGACCAGATCTACTCAGATGAATTCCACTCGATTCAACATATAAATTTACAATTTTTTATGTACGTTTCTAAATTTTATCTTCGTTTTGGGATATCTTCAATTGTCTGTACAAACGTTGCCGGCAACCATTAAAAGTGAATTAGGAACGTATCCAAGTTCTTTTTTAAATTGTTTGTGACATTGACTGTGCTATATTACTACTGTATACAGTAATTAAAAAATATTTTCAAGTTTTATTTCACTTCAATGCCACATGCTTGTGTCTGAATATTGCTGTCAGTTAATTGGAGATACGTTTAGGTTCTAACGTACTGTGTGTTTGCTCTTTCCTTAACTTATACTACTACTTGCCCATTGATGTGTGCCCCTCATCTTCTCGTACAGCACAATCGCTACGCTGTCGATTTTTATATATTTACGAGAAATTTGAATCTGCAAATTATGCAAGAGTTCATAAAATGGTCAAAATTGCCGTATAATTTTAATTATAATTATGTACAACAATAATTTATAATCCCAATAATTATTACGAAAATTCAAAAGAATTAATTATTCGCGTCCATTTTGAAGTTTTTGTACTTGAGAGTTTCTAGTTATTAATTTTGCAGAAACTGTTACGTGTCTGCCTGAGAATACATCGACTCACGCTACTGTCGAAAATTAAGTTTCAGATTTGAATTAAGTACTGTTATTTATTGCTGCGGCAATTGAAAGTTTCGGTCACGCCGATTGAAAATTACAATCGTATCTAAACTCTTGCAAGGCTGATAATTAATTAGTCGGAAAACAGATTGGCCAAAACTACTGACAGCAGCCAGAAACTATTCCCCCAGTACGTTTCAGACATCTGTCAACGCTGAAAGTTATTACTGTTCTGAAAACAGACTGTATATCCCGTTTTCAATCACACGAGCGCCTCACCGTGTATCGTTCCGTATCACTAGTTCCCGACAGTACACGACAATTTTCCCTCCCAACTACCGAGAAACTTCCCCCCTCATAAACAGGAATCCAGCGAACTTGCCGGCCTCCTGCAATAAACTTTCGTCTCTCGTAAATCGAATCGTTTCACTCGCCGGAAAAAGTCACCGGGGGATTTAAAAAATTGCGAGATGAAATATTTTACACGTTCAGATCGCAACTTGAGCTTCAGTCTTTTTAAACGTATTCCCAATCTGACTTTAATCATTTTCTATTTTTTTTATATATATATTTTGAATTAACTTTCAAAGTAATTGAGAACGAGAAGTTCAGTACATTAATTTTTTACCTGTGATTCTTCCAAGTAGTACAAACCAATATACGCGCGCACACCAATTGTCGTGCAATTTCTTGCTGAAACGCTTACAGAGTTTTTGATTTTTAGCGACTCAAGTACACGTCGACAGGGAGCTAATCAAACTCAATTTCGATCAACTGAATTAAAAATGGGAAACAGTAGCGTCGGTCAATGTGTATACCGACTGACGAGCGATTAATCTCCAGTGATTAGGAACAACGTTTGCACAGACACACGTTTGCAGCTAATTACAACTTGATTACGTATTTAATTGGTTTCTAATAATTCCCAGTAGCGCTGGTCAATGTATTATACAAACAGCTACTTATCGCCGTGAAATATCTTTTACTGCATCAACGTTCGCAGGAGTGCGCAGCTTTTTCAAGCGCGCTCTCGCAGACTCGAAGAGTCTCGCTGCAAGCGAGATCCGGCAATAATTTTGCTTAATCCAACAGTAGTGCTAATCAGTTTCGGCGCGGACAGGTCTCTGATTAAAATGTGGAAATATAATTCTTGGCGATCGCGGAACAGGGACGCCGTCCAATGTTTCAACGAGAAACCACCACTGCCACCGACAGACTAATTTCCTCTTGTAACTTTCTTCTCAACAGAGAAAGGGGGGGGGGGGTGGGGGGGGGGGGGGGTCGGCTCGCCGCGCTCGCGAGATTACGTTTTTGCGAGTTGACGGTGGATTTGCATTCGTCTTACTCTCTCTTTCTCTCTGGCCTGTAATTAGATTAAACGCTCGAAGAAAGACAGGCTACTGGCTGATTGCAAATGAACAAATTCCCCGGGAAATTCGCCGCGTTGATTTTCACTTAGCCACTGTAAAAATTAGCTTCGTTAACGTACCATCAGCCTCCGGTCTCCCTGTTGGTGTTCTCGTGGAAATTTCGGATTAAATGTTATATATTTGATGTTTGAATATCTGTCGTGTTGTGTATCACGCGTATATTATTATACATTATGTAATAGTTGATTGATTATTATTATATTATACTGTTATCACAGTATACAACGTTGTATCTTATGATACATTATTGTATTTCGTATTTTGAATTTAGAGGACAAAATCAAATTCTCACTCGACAATCTCCTTCACAATAACGTAAGTTTCCATTACTTTCCACTTTGTGAAATTATTTTCATACTACATCCGCGAATTAACACATCACATTTTTTTTTAAGATATCACACTTTTGAAGCAGGTTTCATTATCATACATTAATAGTCAACGACAAATTTCATTAATTTCTTAAACTTTCAAAAGTAAAATTTTTATTGTCAGTTTTGTAGGATTACTCAAATACGGGTTTCGAACACTCGACTAGCACAAGCCGCAAGTGGCTGCGCGCCTAGCGTCGATGTCCTACCGATCTTCGACGTTAAGCAGCAGAGTGTGCGGAACCCCGCTAGGATGGGTGAACCAGCCTCTAGTAGGTTTAGTTACAACAACAAGCGTCTGGGGTAATAAGGAGTCGCTGCCATCAGCCCCACTGATGAGTCTAGGCAGTGATTCCGAGACGAAACGCAAAGCAATCGCTTTCGCTCCCACTCCCTTATTTAAAACCATCCGTCCTTCCATTCATACTTCAGAACTTCCGTTACCTGATCTCCATAACATTAAGTTCCCTTTAGTTTCATTATTCGCGAATGTATTTCTTATCAAGTTTCGTTTACCGAGTAGTTTGACTCTTCGCAAACAACTTCATCGTCACTTCATCAATAATGGTAAAAAGTTTATTTCGTCAGACCGGAGAAACTCGCTCCATTTATTTATTTACCTCGTGGATCTTACTCGAGAGATATCTCCAAGTTTTAACGAATTCATAATGCATTTATCTCCTTTGCTTCGAGTAACCAGAAACGTAGTTGCATCGATGTCCTTTGGAAAGTAGGTCTGACTATGTGGCAACCTGCACCACTAGTCTTCGAGAAATCTTTTTCCACGGAATTTCCTTTCCAGCCGGCGGCTGATGTTTATCGTAATTCTTCCACCGCGTGTACACACACCTTATCGATTCAGTGTATCGGCACACTGACATATTCTCGGCTTCCAGTGAAATTTAAATCACCGATAAAGGGATCTGTAATTATTTCGTTCCCCTGACATGCTAACCGGCAGCCTCAAGTATTTTCAAAACAGCGAGAGCAACTTGTTTCCTCAACGACCCGCTCTCGTGCAAAATTACACTTGCGTCATGCCGTGCTTGTGAGAAAATTCAAATTCTTAATTTCTTAAATGAAATTACAATTAGTTGGATAGAATTTAATGTTTGTAATTTAAATGAAATTTTCAATTCACAATTTAGAGATGCAAGATTGAAAAACTTTACACGCAGAATTGAAATTAACCCGATTGAAATCATTATAGTTTTCTCTTTTAATTTTTAATTTCATTTTTGAAAATTTCTTAAATTCACAGTTTCCTTTAATTTTATACGAATAAGATTCCGGCCAAGTTCCGGTTAACAAACTAATTTTGTTTCCAAGAGAATCTTTAATTTGGAAAAATAACTCGGCTAATAGGATGAAAGTTTATGTTTGCGACTCGATCTTCCACTCTGTGTTTAAAAGATATTATTGATCAAGAAATGAGTCGTTTAGTTTATTGATTCAGGTGTGTTTGTGCTATGGAGTATTAAATTGCAGACAGAAATCAAAAATAACCGCTAGGAATTCATGTTTCTTCCATTACGTCCTACGTCTGACTTATATGAGGCCATACCACTGAAATTCAAGGATATATACCGGATGTGCATCATGATTCAGGAATGTCCGTTTGATTTACTGTTCCAACTACTGCATTTCAGGGTATAGTTAACGTCATCCTCTTCGTAAAACCAAGAACGGATGGTAGTAAATTGACAATTTCGATGTCGTTTAAAACAAATCTCTTTGTCCATAATCGACAAAATACAATTCAATTATCCGTGGAAATGAGGACAATACTACTTGAGACGTTTGTTTCCGATACCAACGTACAAATCAAATTCAAATGGAACTTTTACAGTAGTACAATCTCACATAAGTCGGACGGGTGATGAAACAAAAGAAACAAGCGTCACATCCTGTGACTTTTGACTGTTATTTGTTAGGCCAAATGACTGTGTTTTTTTTTGTGACACGGTTGATATTCTTCTTCTGGAAAGAACAACCATTTGTTCAGAGAGCGGAACGAATGGACAATTAAACAGGGGGACCTAATGGGGCAGCAATGCGTCGAAACTGATCCCCCCTCGCTGCCGGTGGACGATCAAAGTGGTAATGAGACCGCACACGCGGCGTGTCCGTGGCCCATTAGCGTAACAAGTCGCCATAGTTGTGACGGTTACTATCCCGGAAATTATTGCACGATGGCCGAATCACGTAGACAATTGCGCGGTGGCCATCTGCGAATTGCGAACGCGTGCCAAACCAACTGGAATTCGCTCTTGAAAATTCTAGCTCACCGTGTCGCGTCAGCAAACTCTCGTGCTGCTGCCGCTGCTGCCGCTTTCGCGGCCAGAGGGATACAACGTTGTTGCATGTATTATTCATTGGCTACCCAGTACGTGGCCGGAGACTTAGCAGATTGTTACCGTGCTCATGCTCCAGCTGAATAAAAGATGGCTAACCAATACTCCGGCTCGGGGAATCTATTGCCATGAAAGTGAACAGCGGGATTCTCATTGTGATCAGTCGGTTTAACTCCTGTGATATGCCGACAATGGGCTTCAGAGAGCGCATTTCAATTTAGGCAGGTCAAATTTCACGGGGGAACTGAAATCCACAAATCCGGGAAGTTGGATTTTAAGAATCTGAGTGTCCACCTGGCGATCCAGATTTAGGCACCCAAATTTGTCCAACTAAAATCTACAAATCTTAGGAGAGATTTGCAAACCCAAATTTGTCCATTAAAATCCACGAACCAGAAGGATTTAGAAGAACAAAAATTTGGGTATCTAGGAACCCAGACTTTGGCTCCAGAGGGCCAAATTGGTCCACTGAGATCTACAAATTTTATATTAATAAAAATTCTATATTAATAACAAA
>KQ435798.1:1255489-1274715 GCA_001276565.1 Melipona quadrifasciata | reverse complement strand
AACCGCGTGAAATTTCGATAGGCGAGGCGGGGTTAAACCTCCGAAAGAGGGTGGCAAGCAGAGGCAGAACGAAAAGGGGATAACGTCCGCCACCTGATGGGAAGCCACGAGAGGTTGCAGGCTTTTACACATTCACGGGTGAAACGGGTCAATCACTGGCGCGACCTTTCAACCGGCGTGCCCGCAAACATCTGTTACGAGTCGAAACGACGAAATAATTCGCGTTAACAACGAACAGAGAGGTGGCACGCAGAGAGCCAGCTGGTGACGAGAGAATTCGCTCGACATCGTTGAATAACGATGATTTTCATAATAACTCGAAACGAGAATTCTGGCGCAACGCAGCCAAACACAAAACGCGATCAGGATTGAATGAGGCGCCGATTCGGAACGAGTTTTCTGGCTCGTTTGCCCGATTAACTGATAACGTTCACCGGCTGGTGACGTTTCCCCCCCCCCGTGGAAAAAATCGATTAGAATCGGACAAGCGACGAGGATTAGTGGAATGAGGTCGTGTATGGTCAGACAAGTGGATCAATCAGCAGAAGAGCTCGGCGCTTCGGCCGACAGGTGGCCACGTCAGTAGAATCAGCAGATTTACGGCCAGGCAATGCGGGATCACTTTAGAATATTTTAAGATTGCTACTTAATTTTGTTAAAACTGTAACACGACGTAGATATATATATTTATTACATACATACTATTGGAAATTTAATACATACTTGCGTATTTTCATCAACTGACATAGAATTAAAATAAGTGTCAAGGATCAGTCTAAACACACGATCCCAACTAGCAATTTCTTTGAGATTGACCAACTGTTAGAATAAATGTCAAGGATCAGTATTCCTGGTCTGATCCTAGCTCGCGATTCTTTTTTTCTTTTTATTAATATTAAATACACGTGCCATTTAAATACACGACATCTAACCGGCGACTTTTTTGAGATCGACCAACGATGAAAGGACGACGATTCTCGACGAAAGCTTCACCCTCCCCTTTATGGTTCAGATATCGGGCAAATTACATTGGCAACTGCGATGAGATGGCCAAGCCTCTCGTTATCGTTGACAAGTGAATTCCAATCAGAAACCAATCAGCGGTAACGTACGGTACGCGTCGGTTTGCGTTAAACTTCAGTCGGAATGCCTGCGACGTAATCAGAAATGACACGCTGTCACGGAGGACAGATACTAAGCTAGCAATATCGAACGATCAGCGACGACCCAGACCCGCCTAGTCCGATCCCATCGTGTCAGGTTCTGTTTCGATCCGGCCTACCGTGTCTTTCTGACGCGCAATCTCGTCGAGCTTGACGAGCACCAGTGACAAGCAAACCATTGCCATGGGTATTTGGCGATCCATCTGAGGGGGACTCGCATGGATTAATCTCGCCAGGATTAGAAACTGTTCACGATACCGCGAATTGACGATCTTGTTAATATTTGTTCAATACGGTTGACGATCATATCACTCGGGTAGTATTATCAGATAAGATAAAGCAGATTGTGGCAGAATCAATCGCATCTAGGTGGACCAATTCTGTCAGATTGAAGTTGCTCATGATTGATGTTAATATTTCTTCTCTATTGATACTGTAGCTCCCTTTAACGTCACTCGCACATTAGAAATGAAATAGAGTATAGATGAAATACTCTGTGACTGTAGAAAAAAATATATGATCCTACCGTGTTTACAGGATCATATGATAGGATCAATTGGGTCTGTGTAGATCTCGTCTGATGGAACAATTTTGTCAAACTGAATTTGTTTAAGATTGAAAGTCAAGATCAATTGAGAGTCACGAATCAATTTTCTCAGACTGAAATTGATGATAATGTTTGTTCTTTGGTGAAACTGTAGCTTTTTTCAACGTCACTGAAGATTATTTCACTCACATATCATAAATGAAATACAGTACAAAACACAATGAGTTATGACAGGATCAATTGGATCTTGACTGGTGGAGCAAACATGTCAGATTGAGAATGTTCAAGATTAATGTTAACATTTCTTTTCTATTGAAACTGTAGCTTCTTTTAACGTCACTGACAATTATTTCACTGATATGCTATAAATGAAATACAGTAGAATGTATTTCAAGACTAACTGAGGTAAATTTAGCTTCCATCTAATTGTAAGTTCAATTCTGCCAGATTAAAACTTCCTTGTATTTGTTCACTCGTGTAACTGCGGGTTGTTTTGACATCACCGACGATTGTTGATTGTTGATTGTTGATGAGAGTCAGATATCAGAATTAATTGATCCTAAGTGAATCTAGCTCCCATCCAAGTGAGAATCAACTTTGTCATAACATTGAAACTGCATTCCGTGCAGTACCCTTAGTTACATCCGTAGCTATTCGTAGGTTGCTCTGACACTACTGGCAAATAATGAAATACAGTAAAAACCAATTAGTTTCGTCGAAATCTACCACTTATCCAAGAGAGATTCGTAATCCAATTTTGTCAAGTTAAAACTGTCCCAGATTCTGTGGTCTTCCCACAATCAGAAATTATGTCTTTTCATCGACCAATTATTTAACTTACGCATTACAAATAAAGTACAGCGGAGTTTATCCGAGACTCTTGGAAAATAATTAGCAAAACGTGACAGATAAGGGAGCTAGTTAACCTGGCCTTGGCGTCATTTCAAGCTTGGCATTACCTTAAAAATTGAAAATGACGCGTGAAAGAAAGCGCGAGAGCAAAGAACGAGGTGCAGGAACAGAAACCTTAACGAACAATCGCTAAATGAAAGTGGAGGTAGCAGAGTGATTTATGAAGCGGCGATCGACGCCTTAAAAACCGTCTGAACGTCCGGCCAGCGAAACAAATGGTCGAACAATTACGGAAACGGCTCGTTGCGCGAGAAAAAAAAGACGGCTCTTTGACCGTTCTCCACTTTCTATAGTTTGGCCAACTGATCGATGAGAACCGTGAACACTGCAGCTATTACAGCAGAAAGGGATCTACGAAAGTTACATGAAAAATAACTATAAAAATTCGACAAAGTATTCCAGAAATTTGTAACCTTTACAAATTATTATTTATCGTTGAAACTTTTGAAAAGTGAAGTTCAAAGAACGACGAAGACAAGGGGGCAAGGCTTTCCGGCAGCCTGGTCCTGCCAGCCAGACGTCGACGAATTGATAATCGAATTCCCGGCAAATTGGATCGACTCGTTGAATGGAATCGCGAGTATTCCGACGCGCTGGAATTAAGTCCCGAATTCAGGAGAATAGGTGGAAATGGAATGGAGACTCCCGTGGGCAAAAAGATTCCTCAGACCTGGGCCAAATTTTGGGCAAGCGATTCCGAGGAATTTTAACAGCAAGTCGATGGAACTTTGCAACCTCTGTGAATGTCTCGATTCTCGGGCATCACGCGAGTGCAATGATGACACAGTGGAATGGAACAAGAAGAACGGAAGAAGACTCGAGGAAACGAGCGAGAGTGCGAATTTTGGCAATTTTCGAGCCTCAGTTCTGTCCGGTTGTTTAAATTCTGGTAGTTTAAATTCCTCGCTTCGGGAAAATAGAAGCTCCGGGTGAAAATCCAATTAATCCTCAGACGGGTGGTTCAATTTTACACAGCGGAACCAGCCGGAAAAAGAGAAATAAAGACTTCAATGCGAATTCCACCAAAGTCATTGTCAAACGCGGACAATGGTCCCACAATCTACCCAACCTGACTCGACCTTCTCTCCGACCGGCAAGTCACAAAAATAGCAGCCTTTCAATTTCGAAAAGGGAAGCGAACAGAAACGAGGATCGTGAACGCGTCGGGACATTAGCGGACAAAGGAATCACAGTGACAATAATCCCTTTCAACGACAGCGTTGGCGGCGTGTCTATGCGGCACGTTTCGCTAGGAAATAGAGAATCGAGAGGAGAACCAATCTTTATTATCTCGTTTATTTCGTCGTTCCGATGATGATATTTCGGGGATATTTCGTTGGAGGACGAATCGTTCCACCTGTTCTGATTCGCGCCACTGCTAATTAAGGGACTGCTAATTAAGGGGGACACGTTTTCATTTTTAGAATCTTTTGAATTTGGGCTGAAAAGTGCTTCAATTTTTTCTTCTTTTTCTTTTTTTTTTTGGTTTGTCAGTACTTGTGTGCCGTCTGAAATTCTGGACTCGATTTAGCCGACGTTTATTATTCCAACAAAGTTTCACACGAAAAGCAGAGAGGCCAAGAATCGGGCCAAGTTCGATCGGATTCAGAGTGCGGATTGTTCGCAAACCAAGTGAAATACACGGCAAATTTCTACAAATTTTTTGAAGAATTTTCAGAAACGAACCCTTCAATCGGGAATGACCAATTGCTGAAACTCGTCGTTGGAAAGTCAGAAAATTAGAAAGTCTTTCTTGCTTGAAACAGAAAAGAATCAGATTGCTCCAAGCAATTTCTCTTTTTCCTTTTTTTGACAGAAATAAAGTCACGAGACGCGGCGGTTGCCGTTTCATTTTTGGAACGATCGTGACCTGGTTTTGACACGTGTTTATGATGGATCATGGTGAGTATGGTTCTCTATTTTTACGGGCGGCGTAAGGCTTCGTTTGCGATTGGGGCGAAGATGAGGTTGACTTTTCCTTGGGAGGATTGTGACCCGGTTTCACGCGTGTTTACGATAGGATCGTGGCGAGAAAGTTTTTTTTCTTTCCAGTTGACGTTGACGAGCGAGGACGTTGCTTCCTTAATGGAAGATCGCGAAACTTTGGACACTCTGACGTTGTTTCTTCTTTGGACAGACGGCGGCCTGGTTTGATAGATCTGTGACGTGTGGGATATCACATGGGTTTGGGAAATTTTCCACGGAGAGTGAAGAGCTCCATTTTCAATCGGGGAAAATTAAAGAAAGAGGCCACACACACCGATTTTGATTGAAATTTTTTTCTTTTTTTTTCTTATCAAAAGAGGTGAAAACCACCCTCAAAGTTACAAAGAGATTCAATTTTAGTGTAAATCGAGAAAAGTAGTGTTTTCCAATGGCGCGAACCATTCGTTCAAACGATACGTTTAAAGAGCCATATTCTTCGTAAGCTCTCCGAACCAAGTCTCAAGCTCAAAAATCCAGCTCACAATCGACGCAACGATTTCCAACCTCCATTCTGGAGATCAATACCTTTCTCGAGTCATCATCCTATCAGAGATTCCCGAGGGATTTAGTAAACAGAGGGCAATCTAAGAAAGTACAGCTGATCCATGATTCAACGGGTTCTGAAACCCTTCGGGTTCAATTGACTAGCGGAAGCCGGGATATGCCTTACCGAAAGATCCCATATTCCGCACGTCGTACTAACCGTCCCGGACGGCCCAACGAATTAATAACGTTCCGTTGGAAAGCCAACGGGAGAATCGTTTCGCCATCCGGTGCAGGTACGCTCGTCAAATCCGGGACGGAACTCCGAATGACAGTGCGGATGACAGCGTGGTTGCTGTCGATAACCATTTTCGCGCGAAGGAACGAACGAGTCGACAGTCTACTCGAGCTCCGGCACGCTTACACGGTTATACGTATAGGGTGCTCGAGAAAAATGGTGTCTGACCGAGCAGCCAAGGATGAGAAGGGGGGGGGGTGCTGGTCGTAACGCTGGTGATTTATGGCTGATCCTGAGATGTTTCTCCTTCGGATGGCGAGACTTACGTTACTTGGAAATGAAAATTTACAGCCTGACAGCGCTTTAAGACCCCCCCCCCCCCCCTCTCTCTCTCTCTGACGCGTCAAAAAGAGGCGATCTTTAATTTTTCTTCTTTCATTCTTTCTTTTTCTTTTCTTTTCGTAAAAATAGTGAACCGTTTATTGGCGAACGTTTTCCTCGAAGAAATTGTTAACTTTTGTGCCTAATTCTATGTACGTATTGAAAATGCAACATCGTCGTGATGTAGTATGACGATTAATTTAGGTTTGGAGGAACTTTTGTGTCTAGTTTTAATTTCGTAATTGCGTAACAAATAAAATATGTATGATTACAATTAATATTATAAAATATGATAGTTGTAAATATTTCTTTTATTGTGGTTCAGTCTTCGAAAAGCAAACAATCTCCTCTTTTTCACCAAAGCTCCGATTTTGTAAAATATCAAACTACCAGTCTTTGCCAAAGAGTGATTAATTTCTAACCGAAGGTTATCTACAACAACTCTTTCTATGCGTTTGGAAACTTTGCAAGTGTACAAAACATCCAAAGCTATTACAACACTTGAAATATAACATAAAAATATTGTAGGTTATATAAAATTATTATACCTATTGTAACATTTGTTACACGAAAGAAACAAGCAATCCTGTCAAGGTTCCATTTCCTCAATTATACTTTTGTAACGTTACTTTGGAATATTTTTGAAACACGTTAAAAAATCCGCAGTCCAATCGCAACTAATTGGCAGAACGCCCAAGAAACTCTCCGGGGGGCTTTCGCGTCTAGGGGATGTCACTGGTAGTTACCAGAGGGGATCTAGTAACTTTTTCGTCCAACCACTCGAACGGGACCGAGGATAAGCACGGGGGCGACTCTTGGACGCTCGAACAATTCTCGATCGATTAAGACGAGAGGTTCTCGATAATCCGCGAGTTCGAATCCCGCAAGTTTAATTCACCTCGCCACGGACGATTGAATCCGGGTAATGAATTCCGTCACCGGCGCTAAATACGACCGTCGCCATTTTCCGTTGCAGGCGACATTGAGCAACTTGCAACTTGGCTCGAAACTTTTTCGGCGGGAAATTTCACGAGCTGTTTCGATGTACAATGGATTTGACAAGCGTCGAAACTATCACAGTTTGTATCAATTGTATAATCGAATTACAACTGAAGGCAATAATGTAAGAATTGTATATAAAGAAAATTAAATTGTTTCTTTTTCTTTCGACACTTTTGCCCCCGAAAATTGCGCAAAAGTTACAAGTACATGTAAATTATACATACTTGATTCACAAAGAAACTTAAACAACACTGTGTTTAAAATTTTCAAACGATCTTCGAACTTGTTCCAAGGACGTTGAGAAAACAGGAGAAAGAAATAAAGGGGGGAACTTACCGCTGGGAAAGCGATGGAAATTATTTCATTTGCACAGCTCCACCGAGTCCAGATTAATCCCCAGACAGTCGTAACAAAAGGCAGGGAGAAGAGAAAGCGCGGAGAAGGAGTGAAAAAAAGATTGCTCACGAAACTGCCATTTTTTTCTTCTTTTCTTTTCCTCTCTCTCTCTCTCTCCCCTCGAGCGGAGAATGTGCGGAGTTCCGTGGCAACGTGCCAGAGTAACAAATACCGCGTCTTCCGCAGAGAGCCATTGGCACGAAGCTGCGATGTTAAGTACGCCGAATACCGAATTTCGCCAATTTTTCACTCGAGCTCGCCAACGACTTCCTTCCCCTCCTTGCCCTCTTGCCCGGTTGCTCGAGAGAAAATTTTTCCACGAGAAATTCTGAGGACGGGTCATCGAGTCAAATGTGCCCGATCCCGTCCGTAAATCACCGGACGCACGACAAAATGAAGATGTTCGGTTCGATCGCGGTGTGGTAGTTGGGCAGTTAATCAAACCAGATCGGATTAAAGTCGAAAATTTTTCTCGCGACTGAATTTACCGTGGTGTCGAAGATCGCTGTTTCTCGCTCGTAACTTAAAACCGATTAAAATTCGTCGTATGACGTTTCCTTCGCCGTTTTGTCGAACTTTGAAACTCGAAGGATTTTGTCGTATGCCACGAATTAAAACGGAAACACGACGTGAAGTTATACGAGACTGCGAGAAATCGCGATAAAGTGCGTGAGATCGCGCAAAGTTGCACGGACAAGCGAAAACTTGCGAAAGCTTGCGGAAAAACTGCAAAACCCGCGAGAAATTGAAATGAAACTGCAAAAAATTGTGAAAATTTACGAGAAATCGTGAAAAACTTTGCGGAACTACGTAAAAATTGAAAAAACTGCATTTTGCCATAAAATTTTATTGATACGCAAACACTTGAATCGATAGAAAACAAATTACAGGTGCGATCGCTCGGTACCAGACAACGCCACTCCCACTCGAGGTCTACGCCACGCCCCCTCGCGAATCACGCGACCCAAATCAACCAATCGCTAATTTTCGTTGCATCAGCGTTGCACCAATTTCCTGGGTTACACTGAAATCACTTTCAGTGATAAGAAAAGTACGCAAAATTCCCGAATGCACAACTGTGCATAAAATTCCATAAAGTAGCGAGGGAAAGTACAGAAAGGCTCGTCGTAGAGGAGAGACTTCAGTCTTCGAAACGATGGTGGATCTAGTTGCGAGAAGAATTTTCTCAAAATTTGTGAAAACGAAATTATTCTTGTACGTATAATTTTTTAAAATCGATCTTTGAAAAGGACGAATTCAGAGACGTCAGACGATTGCTACACTATTCTCGTCAGGTGACAGCATTTTAAAAATCGACTGTACGAACGCTCTATATTCAATGAATTTTTTGATACAATATATCATATAAACAATGTGACCCTCTTACATGTTATAGCAAGTGCAAATATGCAACAGCAACGAATAATAAAGCTCCAACACAACGGTGAACGTTAATATCGCGAGTTTTCCAGCCGATTTCTTCTTTCACACAGGTTGACAAAACTGATAACAAAGTGAGCCGTTTCGGGGCAATTTCGCGTTAATAACAGCGCCCTCAGCCGTATACATCAAAGCCTCCGCGTGTCGTCGTCGAAGCGATCAATGTTTTTCCTTCACGTCTTTCTCAACAACCTCTGTGCTGACCGCAGGAGAAAAAAGACAGGGGGAAAAAAGTATTGAAAAAAAGGGGGTGGAGGGAGAATAAGGGAAAGATTTCAAGGAGAAACTTTGCAAACCACTTTCAACGAAAGATCGGTATCGTTGTTTAAATTATACGAGGCCGATCGCTCAAGATCGAGCTTTCGCAACACCGTGAAAGGGGGAAATCACGCGAGCCACGAAAATTACTTTATACCGGGGGTATAGCGCGCGCGATACAAAACTCGGCCTGGTTACGTTCGTTCTCATATTTTCCATTAACCCGTCACGTGAACCAGAACTGCACGTCACAGACGACGTTGAGCGAGCAAAAGTGCGGAGGGGCGGGGCGGGGCGAAGGGAGGGAGAGAGTAAGAGAGAAAAATAAATGACCCAATTCTTCGTCGGAAACTTTGCATTTCTGCAACGAGTATCTAATCGAGGGAACGTCGGGTCTCGTATATTAAATTTCATACAGTCCGTGTCCCTTCTGTTCGAGGCGAGTGTAACACGTGACGACGAAAACTTCGTTCCACTGGGTGCGCGATCGAACGCCGAATTCGTGTAAACTTCTTCCGATATTCCCGTTTCAGAGGGAGCAATCTGTTTCCGGGGTGAACAGGGCTGTTACCGTGACTGTTAATCGCGGTGGCAACTATGCGCGCGTGAAAGTCTCGGTGAGAGAGATTCGTCCGGGGGGAAAAAATATGCAAAATTTCTGTCGAAAAGGAATTACTGTCGGATGGAAAAATAAATTTCCCCCGGAAAAATACTGCGTACGCGAAACATCCAAAAGTGATTAAACGCTCAAAAAGGAAGCCCAAAGGAGTATCTTCTCAAAAAACTAAATAAACAAAACACGCGAAAAAAAATTGAGTGCACGAAACATCCAAAAAAGGCGTCAAATGCACTAAATACACAAAACACAAAAAGAGGAATTGAATGAACGAAACGTTCGAAAAGAATCAGACGCGCAAGAATCTTCGAAATGTACAAACAAACAAAAATCTACGATCCCCGGAGCGCGAAGAAACCTAATCACCACCGAGGGATTACGAGGCTGCATTGTCCAACAAGCGCCATAACCATAAACGTACCGTCTGCAACGCCGAATACCACTCTCGTCGCGACGATTTCTCACGGCGCGTAACCGAGTGCTAGCCGAAATCCGTACCTTCTACCAGCAGGTGTATATACGGCTACAATAACCGGGGCGTTTGCGTTTATTCGTCGCGCGGAGCTCGTTAAAATCGGCGGGTTTTTCTCTTCTTCAGGCCGAGAACGGGCGAACGGAGTCGCCTGGTTTCCCGGCTGGTGTGTAACATCGAGAGGTTTAACCTTTTGCCTGTTAGCGGTAGCTTGGGGGCATTAATTACACCCAAGGACTGGCCTTTTGCAAGGGACGCGTGTTCCCCGGTCATTTATCAGCAATTACGAGGCGGCCCGTGTTAATTGAATACCCCGTGCACCGGCAAAAATACGAAGAGCCCGATTCTCGTCGATCTCGCTCACCGTTCCGTCACTTGCTGTCTGGAAATATATACAGGGTGACTCGCGCGACTTGCACACTCGCACGCGTGAAATAACTTTGAAATTACGCGTCCAATGAAAAATTGTATGACTTCAGAGGATTTTTTTTTCATAAATCGGAGGAATATTACGTTCCGAGTAAGAAAGTGATTAAACCACATGGTCTCATCATGCAGATATTTTACAATAATTGAAAACTACATTAGGACCATTTGCTCGCGACATCGACGACCAAATCATGATCAAATTGTCGTCAAATTAATTAAATAATTAATTGTGTTTACGTGAGTCACCCCTGAGGATTGTTTCTGTCAGTCATTTAGATTTTTATTAAAGTTTAGTTGAGTTTAGTTTTACTTGAGATTTGTTTAAACCGGAGGCAAGTTCACAGTTGCAGGTATTAGGATGGATTTCTTTTTCCTTTTCACGTCGAACGTTATTCCAGTTGAAAATTGAATAATATTATATTTTCACATTTCGTATTTTTTGTTTCATAATTACTGCGTCTTCATCTTACAACTGCAAACGACTTTTGTTACGAAGCTTCGACACTTGATACGGATTTTAAAATTGCGGAAGATTCTTGATGAAACTTCGAGGTGAATATGTAGTTCAATTTGCGGAGGTAGTCGCAACGGAAGCGAAAGTGTACGAACAAAATTGTGGTCTTACGTTGTAGCTCGACTGTAATTTCACCTGCCAAGAGTTCTTCTTCAAACTCGCGAGCATGAAAAATGCAAGGGAACGCAACACCATTGGAATATTACGCGAAACGTGAAAAATAAAGTCATCGAGGAAACGAGACTCGAATTCACGGTGGAAATCTGATACACAGACAATCGACGCTGCAACTATCAAAGTTAACAAACGTAACAAGAACGTAAGATGATATAATTAGTTCGATAGAAGTCCTGAGATTCAACACTTCGAATATGTCTAACGTTGATTCGACAGTATTTCGTAAAATTTCCCAAACTTGAATTTAATGTTTCTTAAATCGACGACACTTGAAATCCCCCAAATCGACCAAATTTCGGACTTTTTGAATTTAAAATTTAAGAAGAAAATTTCGCACTTCTCAAGTTTAAACTTTCAAGCTCTTTAAACTTAAAATTTAAGAAAAACGAAAAAAATCACAGAAATTTAAAAGATGGAAATTTTTACTCGCGGACGAAGAGGATCGCACGATCTACCGATCTTTGGCCTTCGAAATCCAATACCAAAACTTCCTATCGCCCGCGATCACGACTGGGTGAAATTCCCCTTTGTTCGAAACAATACGGAGTATACTGCTGACTAGGTTGGTCCCTTTGAATTATTCGCGGCGAAGCCTGGTCCCTAGTGAAACTGAATTGCTGGACACGGTCCTTGGAATGGACCATTCGAAACAATTTCCAGGCCTAGTTCCAGACTGGACCACCCTCGCCGGTGTTGGGCGGATAGCAGTTGCACAGAGGCTGTCTCTGTGTTTTAGGTGACTAGAACGAGGGTGTTGGTGATTGGTAGATAGGCTGGGATCACCAGCTAACCTGAAGCTAATTTATTACGGACGTAACTCGAAGGACGCGGCCCGATCTAACATGATTTGATCAGCTAGTTCGATCACGGTTTATCGTTCGGCCGATGGTGGACTGAGAATCTGTCTGTAGATTGATCTAAAGACGAGTTAGCGAATGGATTCTCCAACAACAGAACTATCAATTTACAATCTTTGGACTAACAGACTAACAAATTAACAAACTAATAATCCAATTAATTCGGTAATTAATTGATAGGCTAACAGACTGATTAGGCTAATAGGCTAACAGATCCATTGGTCTAACAGATTGATAGACTGCTAGAGAATAATAAATAGATTTCAAATCAGGCGAAATTTAACTCTAGAATTGATAGTTTTTAGACTAACTTTTAGACCAGTAGATTAACAATCTGATAAATTAATTCAGTAATCGATCAATAGACTAATAGGCTAACTAATTCAATTGTACAATTATCGACTGATGATTCTTCGCGAGAAATAAAAAAAGTTCACATTACATTTTCGGTGTTGCCATCGAAATCTAATAACAACAATATTCACGTTGCAAACATTTACACAAAAGATATCGTGTTACCTATTTGCTGACCCGGTTAGAAAGTAATAGGAGAATCCCACGCTCTAATTGGGTATTAAAGCACCAGGGAACTTGGTCCCCTCTTCAGAACCTACTGAGATCCTTCCGTACCAAACTCTTGAGTCAACACTAAGAGAGGGAGACGCTTGAACAAGTCCGGCTATCAGGTCGAGACTCAGACCGGAAGGAAAAATTGGGATTTCATCTCTAGCAATTTTTGTTTCTTTCTCTCTTTTTCGGTCGGCCAAGTTATTTCAAGCTTTTGATCAACAAAACGGAAGAAAGAGAAAACGAAAGAGGATTCAAAAGTGTTTAAACAGGCAACACTCGAGAGAAGCTGGAGGTCGACTTATAGGAGGGCTGGTTTGGAAGATCCTTGCAAGAAAGAATGTCACGTGACCTGGAAGTGACTGCCTCGACATTGTACATGATTTTTACTCGCGAAAGGACGACAAGTTGCAGATGGAGGGACTTACAACTCTAAAATTCTTTCTCAGTCGATACGATTGCAAACCCACATCAGACTATTGGTCGGTTAGTCCAGAGGATTAGACGTGTTTGAGAAGATTTAGAATTTCTTTAGCAGTTAAACAGGTTTCCAACAGTCGTCTCGCTTTCAGATCTTACAGATATTGAAATTTGGTAGAAATTATTCTAGAAGGTACAGATCAAATTCAATTGTTTCTGAACAGGTTAGCGAACCAGCTAATAGACTAACGGACTAATGGACTGTTATTAGATTACTAGACTATTAGGTAATTGAAATATTACTAATGTATACATGGATAGCTTAATAGCTTAATAGACTAGTTCTAACAGGTTAATTGACCGTATAGGAATAGGATACAGTGTATAGGACCAGGATTTAAAACAATTTTGGAACTTTTTAAGAATTTAAATGGAACCACATTAATACGGAGCTGACAAAATATAAGACAATCTAAGGTAATATACAATAATATAAGGCTACCAGTTTGATATCCTGGTAATGAAATAATAGATTAATAGACCGACACAGACTAGGAGAATATTTAAAATCATTTTCTAAATGGAATTTTCTTTTCCAAGACTTTAAATGGAACCATAATTGATGAAATGCAAGATAAATTCTCCTTGGAAAGACTTACCATCATCAATTTCTCGTACTCTTCCTCGATCACGGTGCCATTGTAGTATCGGTTTGGAGACTTGGTATCTGGATAGTAAAAACCACGTTTGCAGATGCATCGATAGCTTCCACGACGGAATCCGAGTCCTGGAATCGCGATGCACTGCAATGCAAAACGATAATTAAACGTCAACGGAGAAACTAATAATTCAACTGACCTACATAAAAAATGTAAATCGCGAAAGAAATGGAAGATTTTTAAAGATTTTTCAAACGGACGCACTTTTATTTCCGATTTTCTAAACTTTCGTTTCCCTTTCTTTTTTTAGATGCATCCACGAATTCGCGTACAAAACTTTCATTTTATTATGTCTCATCGTCCATTGACTAAGAAATCCACTGACCTCGGTGGTTCGCTTCTTGCATTTGTCGCTCGCTGCAAAAATATTCAACTGGGTGGATCCAGGTGGCAGGGGGCACTGATCTATATCCAGCCTGCGTAGATCAATGTCGATTCCACTCGTCCCCCTGAAACAAGCAATCGTTCAAACAATTATTTACACAGGCGACTACTTTCTCGTGCGATAATTAATTTGCGTATTTATTTATTTATTTATCCATCGACGAGGAGGGAAGCGCGAGTTATTGAACAGGCGGGACAACAGAGACGAAATTGAGCAGTCGTTAATGAACCAGAGGTTACTAGTAATTGACTGGAAGTCATATTAGAGGGAGGACAAGGTTATTTCTATCGAAATTCGTGCCTCCATGTCTGGCATAATGGACGGCAGTGCCAAACGCCGGAGCATGCAACGCGTAAAGCTATCGACCGTTCCATCAATTTATTATGCAATAAAGCTTCAGTTAATGTCTCTTGCCTGAAGGCAATCTGCCTCCTCTTGCTCCAAAGATAATATATCCTAGAATTAGACTGTGCTCACGTACCTGCAAAATCACACCACGTGTGCTTTTTTTACATTCAATTTTTATTTTTTCGCAAAGTTCTGGGGAGGTTACAAAGGAATGCAATTTTTCCTCAAAAATTCTCATTTTCAATTTTCTTCTCTTTTGAATTTTTCTTTTTTATTTAATTACACTTTTTTTTTTCTTTTGCCGGTCTTTATGATTCACCTTGAAAAAGTATTCTCTTCTTTATTTTTCTTCCCTTAAACGTACTGAACTTTTATTAAATCTTTCTTAACTAGAATTTTCCTTCACCCCATTTTTCTCTTTTCGAATTTTCCTGCCTTTAAAATTTTTCCTTGTTACATCTTTCTTTACTTGAATTTTCCATCACCCCATTTTCCTCTTTTCGAATTTTCCTGCACTTAAAACTTTTCTTTGTTACATCTTCCTTAACTTCAATTTTCCTCCATCTTATTTTCTTCTCATTGAATTTTCCTTCCCTTAAAATTTTTCTTTGTTATATCGTCCTTTACTTGAATTTTCCTTCACCCTGTTTTCCTTTCTTTGAATTTTCTTTCCCTTAAAATCTTCTTTTACTTGAATTTTCCTTCACCCTGTTTCCCTTTTTCCGAATTTTCCTGCCCTCAAAATTTTTCTTTACTAAATCTTTTTTTACTTGAATTTTCTTTTTTTCGAATGTTCCTCCCCTTAAAATATTTCTTCACGACACTTCCTTCAACTTGAATTTCTTTCAACTCAATTTCCCTTCCCTTGCACGTTCCTTAACTCCCTTTTCTTGCTCTCAAATTTTCCTTTATTTCCACTCCCTTTTTATTTCCTCGTTCCCCTGCCACGCGGAATTCCGCGCAACAGCGCGCATGGCAAAGGTTAATACATCCACGTTGAAAGCCTTTGCCTCCCGAATTCTCGCGACTATTGCGCCGTGTACCATCTTGCCAGTGACGATACACTTGTTCAAATAATGTATCTGCTGTAAGCGCCGGTTACGAGGCACCGCAAAACGCCGCCTTGATTAATTTACCTCCCGCCTGCAAAGTACGTGCTCTCTATCGTTAATGACAAGACGCGAGGAGTTCCAACAAGACACGGTGAACCACGGCAACAGCAATATTTATTGCAATCACGAACAGAGAGGCAGACGCCTCACGGTGTGACGAGGGCGTTATTATTTCCGGCGGAAACATGCCCCTTCCCCCGAGATGGTAGATTTCGTTTTTACACTTTGATCCGACGGTTCTCTGCATTCTCATTGATCTTTTGTCTTTTGGAAAATAGTGTAGTCCCGTCGTTCCCAACGCGAGAGAATGTTTTTTACGTTTCTTCCAAGTGAAAATTTAATTTTCTAGTTGTTTTCCTTTCACAAAAGTCGGAAAGTTGTTTGAAGTCTTGACAGTCTTCTAGGCTTCAAAAATTCGCTGTTTAATTGAATAACAACGGGCGAAAACTCGAATAAATTTCGAGACGGTTCTTTTAAAATTGTTATTACATGTCAAATTAATTTCGGCGAATTCTTTCGAATCTTTTCTTCTCTTCAGTTAATTAATAAGATTGACAAATGTTGAATTCAGTTATTGTTGAATAGCGTTCAATGTTCCAATTTCGAAGCGAATTCCTCGTTCGCCGTTGGAATTTTGATCTCAACTCCACTCCACGGGCAGTGTAAAATAAAATCAAACACTCGCAATTGCGCTAGTCGACCAGCTATACTACGCTCTGTTATTAATTAAACTTGCAGTGATTACAATAATTACAATATTACGTGACACGTGACGGTAACTGTTGTGTTAATTTCGCGTTGCAACAACGATACAGGTGTTGTTAAGTCACATTTGTACCGCAAACAAGAAACGGAGGAAGAAAAAAAGAGGACAGAAATACCGAAATTCAAAGGACGCGCCGAGAGACTCGATGCGTTCTCAATTCAAAAGATTCTAATTGAATCGAAACAGAGGCTTCCAAGTGCTTCGCAGAGGCGAGACGAGACGTAAATAATCTCGGTATCTGTTGAACACGCGCAGCGACAACCGGCTCGTCCGGGTGCAATTAACAATTAATCAAGTATCCCCCTTGTGTTCTCCAGTTTCATTCGACGAAAGCGTCTAATCCTTACCGGCTGTCTCTCTCTCTCTCTCTCTCTCTCACACTGTGTGTTGCCTTTGCGCAGTTTCCTTCTGTTGCTGAAGTTAAATTCGCCGTGCTCTCGCGGAACGTTTCCCACCGGGGGACGAAGGAAATGACAATGGGGAATTGTTTGCCAGCCAGCGTCGACAGTAAAATATTCGCTGCGAGGATTATAAAGAGAAAGGATTATCAAGAAAAGAGAGAGAGAGGAAAAAACAGGGGGATACCTCGAGCGAAGATGCACAATCGTGCGCTCTCGTTTCGGAGCAGACTTCTGCTAGATTACGAAAGAATAATAACCAACCGGCGCGCTGCTTTCTGCGAACGAAGGAGGAAAACCTCTAACGCGATTATGGAGCGGTGTTGCAACGTTTCCTTTGGTCGCCCCTTTCTTTTCTCTTCTTTCTTTCTTTGAAGAGAGGGGAAACGTTTGTTTCTGGTTGTTAAATTAAGTGAAAAGTTGGTCCGTGTGCTGCAACAACGCGGCGGACAGCCGACTTACAATGGACCTACTCCACTCGTTTACGAAGCAACGTGCTTTCGCTACTGATTGCGTTTTTCTCGACAAATATTTGGCTGTTGGACCATACCTGACACGTTGAATCATTAGAGCCTAGTTCAACTGTCCGTGAAATAACAGCGAAACCTGTTTCATTGTTAACATTCATCGAAGGATGGTCTTGTCAGACGCGTTTTTGATTATTAAATTAAATCGGTTTACAGGTTGTATCGTGTTCTTCTGTCCGATGAATAATAGATCTGCTCACGAAGCGAATTGGTATGCTTCATTATTGACAGAATGGGTTTAGAACAAAGTCAGGAGAGGCAGAGCGGATTTAGAATGGAGTTGGAAGACTTCCTGGCAAACATTTGGTTAGGTCAGATTTTCGATGATTTAATTCGAGCTTGCGTTTTTGAATTTGCCCGGCTTGTAGTGGATCTGTTCTACTTGTCTCTCTCGTAGATACGTTTTATTACACGTATTGATATTCATTAGACAATTAGCGTGTGTTATACACGCGCCGATGCATTACTGATTAATTGACATATATTTAACAAGCAGAAATAACTCACAATCAGTCATCTGTCTGATCAATAACTGAAACGTTCCACTCGCTTCGCTAATACTCGAGAGACTCTGCTTATCCCGGTTATCTCATGAATGACCCATTTCTTTCGTTTCACTTTTCCCTTTCTATTCCGACGAACAACCCAATTCTAATTTTACAGTTGACCATAGACGTTCGTGAAGCTTTCCAATTCCAGTCGAGTCTACTCGTCTGACCAACAACTGGGACGGTCTACTTGCTTATTACACATTGATGTATACCCCTCGCAACTGTTCAACCGTACGTACGACTTTCTACCGTTCCTGTCCGACTACGAATTTACTTTAATCACTTGATTAATCACCGAGTGAAATTTCGCACCGCGTTTGCGGCTAGAAGGCAAGACTGCGTACTAGTTTCGTTTCAATTTCGTTGGCGACCCACATCGCAACTTTGCCGACAATAGGAATTTACTTTCATCGGCTGATCAAAAATTTACTCGCTCTCCTTGGCCACGGAACAACAACAAACACCGTCGGACACTGTGTCGTCGATTCACCGCGAAATCGAAGTATTTTCGACGCTGACCCAACGTTCGCAGACCCTTTTCGCCTGCCCGATCGATACATCCTCAATCTGGTCGGCAGTGATTGATCCGCGTCACTGCCCGGCCAATAATTTATCCACTCGCCTTGACCAACAACGAGCAACAGATACAGCTCGCCTGGCTGATTAACAACCGACCTATTTCACTCGGCCACGCGCACCAACCAACGGCCTCTTTCACCCGACTAGCCAATAACTTACTTATATTCCCTTATCTACCGGTTAACCGAAACCCGTGTCACCTGTCCGGCCGCTAACTTACCCATTTCCCTTGACCGATAAGAACTTGATTTACACTACTCGCGCCTGGCCAATAATCGATCCGCTCTGCCTCTCGCCGACTGTTGCACGCGTACGTGCCCCAACTTCCAACTGCACGTGCACTTTCGACCACGTTGCCCAAGTTGGTGAAGCACCCAAGGTGGTTGAAAGTGCATCCGAGCGCCTGAGAAATGAAAATTTAACGTCGCCTCGACAGTCGAGGCTGAGCCGGTCCATCCCCCCCTCCGAGTTTCTAAGTGGACTCGGTATTTTAACGACACCTTTCGTCATGCATCGAACACGCAATTTATAGCTGCAAACGCAGTTATCGAAACGATAATTTCTCTCGATGAAATAACGAAGACTTTGCCTATTTTCATCGGTCCAACCAGGGTTTCAGACTACGTTTCATCTTTCAAGTTAAAAAGTATTGTTATACTTCCGACAAAAGACGTCGATCAACATCTTTTTCGAAATATTGCGCAGAGCTGAGATATAAAAATTCAAGGGTTGTTGAATTGATAAAATTTCTCACAAATTGGAAAACTGACTCCACCCGGCTGCTTATTTAATCGCTCCTATCGTTAATATACATAATGTGTATCCCCGTTATCATATTGATATTAAATTACGCGATATTACTATCGGGGCAAATTGCAATTAAATTTTACACGTCGTTAACGATTATTAGATATTTTTCCAAAATGTTCTCAAACCACCGCAAAGGACAATCCCGAGAGTAATTTCCTCGCCAGTCGCCGTCT
>KQ435798.1:1195263-1210532 GCA_001276565.1 Melipona quadrifasciata | reverse complement strand
GAAACGAAGAGAAACCGTCGAAAGTGGTTCCTTCGATTTTTTCCTTCTCACGAAAGTCGGAACTCGCTCGAGGAAGTTTCCGCTCTCCCGATTTTAAAAACTGTCCTCCAATTAAAAGCGTACCGGAAGCGCATCGGAATGAAGCCGTGGGAGGAAGCGGGGCGTCCCTCGGGATCTTGGACGATCCACTCGACGAGGACTGGGGAAAAAAAACCGAAAGTAGGGGAGGTGAAAAGGCGACGCAAGGCAACGACGCCCCCGTGAAATTTATCGGCGATCGGCAAAGACCGAGCAACGCGTCGGGAGAAACACGATTGGTTCTCTCCCGCGTCCATTAACGGTGACTTGTGTAAGTAATCGTTGCGTCGTAACTTTAGGAGGGACGAGCAGGAAGAGATTTCCTTTTTGGGAAATCCCTCCCGAATGTTGCCGTGAAACACTCGCCGGTTCTGCAAAGCTACTCGGTGGTTTTACTGGCAATTTGAGGAAAATTACAAAAGCTGCGAGTCAAATAAATTTTAAAATTGGGATTAAAAAAAAAAAAAAAAAGAGAAAAGAAAACAACTTTGTCCAATGATAATTTATATTTTATATATTGTGTTCCATTCCACAACAGCTCTGAATTATAATTCCGTTAATATCATTTTCGAGAAATGAAAGGATTTCGTTGCGACTACTTCATTCGCATTCGAACAATTATATTTACATTTCGTATTCTTTATATTAGAATTTGTTACACGTTATGTTCGTATTTACTCTTGTTGGCAGCAACTTAGTTGAATGTCAACTCTCTGTAAATATGTTCGAGAGTAATTTTTTTGACGAAATTTGATCGACACCACTGTTCCGTTCTTACTCTGAATTTTTATTACAGTCTCCGTGTAGTTTTGCAATACAACGTGATCGAATTTACGATTTCAGGATGGTATACGAACAACGCGGGTTGTACGCAACCGCATAAATTCGTTGGTGACATCGACAGTTAACATTTGTCAACCAATAGCTGATACCGCGCGTGATTTGTACGCGAATATTTTGTTCTTGCTCGCATGCAGATATCGAGATATTGTTGTACCAATCTAATCCATGCATTTGAACGGAAGAAATATAGTACGAAGTTTCTTTCATAAATTGAGATGTGATTTCTATCACATTATAATTGATCGTGTATTTTTGTACGTTTGTACATTTTTGGAAGTATCAATCTCTTACAAGTGAGTCTTTTGTCCCTTTAGTTATCCACGCCACCGCACGCTGGCGCTACAATAGCGGGCCGCCATTTATAAAATTATCCCACCTGACGCTTTCAATCACGAGTAGATATTCTTCAAACGCACGCACTCTTGAATTATTCTTCTTCAAATTTTCTACTCGAACGATAAATCCCGGAAATTTACCGATTCGACGCCTCGTCAACGAGACAAAGAAGACTCTGGAAACGTAGAAAAACCTAACCTAAAAAACGCGCAATGTCTAATTCAAAAACTTGCATAAAAACAAAAGGTAGAAACAGGAATGTCTCGCTGGGACAGAGAGTGAACGATAAATATTCATCAACCGTTGCGAGGTGAACTCACCGGAGATCAGACCCAGTTTCCAATAACGTCTTCGGAGTCCGATGGCATCAAAAACTGGAGAGGAGAAATAGGAAGGGGGAAATAGGCTGATTGCGAGATACGCGAGGTTACAAGAGCGGAGGAACACCGGGGTGCATATTGGCTGAATCGCAGCTAGAAATCCGGATATATCGTCGGGTCTACGTCACTTGTAGCCGATAACGAAACGATATTAGCGGCAGCATTGTATCCAGCTTAAGCAGGATTTGCTGGCGCGATCACATGGTCGAGATGCGCGGCTCGTTTTGCGCCAATCAACCAGACCCGCTGCTGGCTTTCATTATCAAATACCCGGACTCTGGCGATGCGAATTAATTAAAAAGGGAACGTGCCTGGATTATCGTTCAGCTCCGGATTCCGGGATGCTGTTCGAAGAGCAGGATCCCTCGACTTTTGCTGAAAATATTCGACCGGTTTAACCTCAACTTTGGAGAGGTTAGATAAGTTGCTATATGAATTCTAGTGGCTTGATAGTTGGCAACCTCGGTATTCGAGTAAATTGTTCTAGGATTGATAGTACGTTATAACAGCACTAATACTGACACGTTTATTAAATACATTATTTCCTCACGGGGGGGATTTACTGTTTAATAAGTTATTACTTTGTACGATATCAGCAATACGGGCAATTTGTATCACTTTATAGAATATTAATCACACGGTAGAATTAAACAATTAATTATTACAATTACACGCGCAGAATCTACACGCTGAAACGATTAATTGTTATAAAATCACGAGCCATCTAAATCTGTTGGCGAGCTAATTTCGGAACCAGAATTCACCCGCCGCGCCAACTCGCGTGTTCGTCGATAGAATTTCTAAAACTTACAAAATCCCCGGATCCTCGACGAAAATGGCAAACTGGACTGCGAAACGTCCCGGATCGATGTCTCGCAACGAGCCTCGAGTGAAAAATACGAGCTAATTCCTAAAATTATGCAACCCGAAGTCGACGCTTGCCAGGAATACGAGGTCGATAAATGTTTCATTTTCTTCCCCGAGAACACGGCTATTTCGAATGAAATTTTTTCATTCCCTTTTCCCAACACACCGGTCGATGATCTAACGTGACTGTCTCGTTCTCGAAATAGTTTTTATCAAGTCTCTGCGACTATCGAGCTCGTGTGTACTGTTGTCGGAGTCGTACAGCGTTATTGGAGTTCTTTGACAGCGAAAAATCGCCGATAAACCATTATAGCTTTGTGCAAAAAAAAAGAAGAAAAAGAACCCTACAACAGTCCAATCTGTCTCGTTCGAAGGAGTGACAGCCTCGTCCCTTTCGAGATATTTTTACATCGTTTGACAAATGGAAGAACAAAGGTACCTCCGTTCTGGGAAAACTGTCAAAGTTCGAACGTACCTAAGAACATTAAAAAGTTTCTGTCGCGCGGCCTCTTGGAACTTTTCGCGCGATTTTTTCCTCCCCTCGTTATTTGTTCAAACGACGAGACAGTCCCAAACGATTGACGAGGGATTGTCTTGAACGTTCGTTTTAAACGAAAGAGAAACTTGGAAATTATCATGAATAAGGCAGCAAGGCAATTTTAAATTTTGCCCGCCTAATCTAAAAACTAAGAGCAAGTATGCGATAATTTCTGCCGTTTGAACAGGACGCGACGATTCCGCTTCGTCCCTTGACATTACGACCCTGTGACGTCGAATTGAAATTAAATTTCTTTTTTCCCCGTTCAACTGCACGAGGAGCGAAATCGAACTTTCCGGCCGCGTGTCTGGAAATGGCCTAGATTCTGGATGCTACCAGAAGTTACCAGATCGAAGAAGCGCAAGCAGCATAAAGCCGGCGGGTACCATAAGAAGGGGTTTAGCCAGGAATCGATTCGGGCCATTGGTCAATACTGGTATGGCATCGATCAGCAGCAAGGCCGCGCTTATTTTTATGCCCAACGCTACACTGACCTTTCACACCGCCCAGCCATCCGGTTTTCTCCGTCAGATTTCAACAATCCCTCTCCTCCCTCCCCCCATCTCTCTCTCGTCTCCTCTTTGCCAGCCACGTAGTCGGCGATTAGATTTCCGAGCTGGCCCGGTATCCCGCCTTGCGCCAGACGCAAGACCAGGCTATCGGAAAACAGGGTTAAACATATTTTCCACCGCGAACGGTCTGTCGTTCACCAGTCAGTTTAACGTTTAACAACGCCAGCGGTAGCGGCGGCGGCGGGGGATAATCGAGTGAGCGTTGGCCCCCGAGGGGGCCGAGGTGCTGACCGAGGCCCCTTTTCCTAATCGCTCGAGGCTCGCCCGACCGGAACGACACCCGGCGGCCGTCAGGGAAGAATATCGACGTGCCGTCACGACGTGTCGTGGCGAGGTGACGCGGTTGACAACCGGTTTGCCAGCCAGTTTGCCAAAAAGTTCGCTCGTGCGGTCGCGGTATCGATGTACCATTGAGCATTGCGAATCGAGGGCAGACGAGAGAGAGAGAGAGAGAGAGGCGAATCTGTCGAGAGTTCCAAGCGTTTCGAGATTTTCGAGATTAAAACGTTCCACTTCTGGAGCGGCGTACGCGCCGAATTTCAGAAGGAACATCATCGCTGGGCCGTTCGCCACTTTAACCTCTTGGCTACTGTTGGCGGCTATAGGCGTTCAACTTGTTACACTTTTGTCTCAATTAATTTACAACGTTATATTTTATTACATTTGATTAATTTAATTATTTACTCAATCCGCAATCCATGGTTTCCCTAAACAAATTCTCACGTACAATTTTCTGATGAAAAAAAACAGAGAATTTTCACAGTCACGTGATAACTGTAGCGGCCTAGGATTCCTCAAATACGGGTTTCGAACACTCGACCTACCGATCTTCGACGTTAAGCAGCAGAGTGTGCGGAACCCCGCTAGGATGGGTGAACCAGCCTTAGTAGGTTTAGTTACAACAACAAGCGTCTGGGGTAAGGAGTCGCTGCCATCAGCCCCACTGATGGAGTCTAGGCAGTGACTTCGAGACGAAACGCAAAAACTATCGCTTCCATTCACACTCCCACTTAAAAACCAAAATTCCTTCCACAGCATCCTTCACAACTTCCGACAGTTTCCACACTTCAGAACTTCCGTTACCTGACCTCCATCATATAAATCGTGTTCCCTTTATAACTAAAAAATAATCGATCGTACGATATATATCAAGTTTATCACTATGGCATTTGTATAACATTCGTTTCATATCGATCATCGCAAGTTGATCGTAAGATGATGAACTGAAGGAGTAAACGAGGATTCTTGGGTCGCCGAGAACGTCTACCTTTGTGGTTTCGTCTTTTCAGGTCGTTGGTTCAGCAACTGGACGAGAACGGAAATGTCAGAGTTATTTGTACGTTGATATTTAAAGGAGGATCCTCCTTCCGGCGAACGAATACGAAATTACTCGGCGTGATGAGGTTGATCCCTCGATTGCCGCTCTAAATCGGGATCGCCGAAATTTGAGACCGAGATGTCAGAACACTCCAAACTGAAACTGCCAGGAATTGGGGGGAGGTAGGTAAAACTGTGACGCTCCAAACTGGGATCGGGATTCGTTTTCTTCAAATTTAGGGTCAACGTTCGGGGAAATCTTCAAATTTAGAATCCAGACGAGTTTCAATTGGTTGCTGCAATAATCATAGCAAATTGAGGTTGTTGGGGTTTGGAGGGAACTTGGAAGATTCCAGGGCGAAGAAGAATGGTCAAATTCGATTTTTCCGAGAACGAAGCGTAGCTTTCAATTGATACTCGACCAGCTGCGCCACTAAACTGAAATTGCTGGAATTTCGAAAAAATTTCGAGAGCAACATGTGGAGATTCTAGGGGGGAAAAGAATGGCCAAATTCGATTCTCTCCCGAGAACGAAGCGTAGCTTCCAAATGATCTACACAAACTGTACCAAACTGAACTTGGAATTTTCCCGAGAAATATCTAGAGATTCCGGGAAAAAATGGCCAAATTCGATCCTCTCGAGAACAGAGCACGGGTTCCAATTAATACTAGGCCAACTATACCAAACTGTTACAGTTGGAATTTGGAGAAAATTTCGAGAGCAATATTGGAAGATTCTCGGGCGAAAAAAATGGTCAAATTCGAATTTCTCCCGAGCTTCCAATTGACGCTATATCAAATAAAGAATTACTGCTCGTTCCACGTTTTCACTTTGTTTTTCACACTCGGCGGAATAACTCGCGACTCGCACTCTCGCCATCGTCGCGCTCCGTGTACGTTCTGTCAACAATGGCGCAGTCAATGGTGGGTGCGCGATTCTGGTGGAATCTGTTGCCAGTTAATCGAGGATTCGTTCGCCGTTTCGCTCTGCCGTTTCTCGATACTGATCGCGTTACGCTCGCGAGTGTGGTTGCAAGAGTTGAATAGGCCATGGAAAAAGGTGGTTGCCTATGAATGGAAGATGAGTGTTCCGGGCTCTCGTGCGGATAAATACAAGCGCGCGCGAGGGTGGAGGGGCCTGGCGGGGATTCGTCGGGAAGCCATCGATCCGGAATTCTCCCAGGATCAATCTGAACGATTCCGTATGCCGGCCGCGATTCGAGTCTGAATTTTCGAGAGGTTTGTAAAGCTCTTTCACGCGATTCCCACGACCCGACTCTGAAAACGATTATATCTTTCTTTATACGATCGCTTCTCGGCCGAGCTGGCAAGCAGATTTTCAAATTTGATTTATCGTTCGCTGTACACTTGTCATTCATTCGTATCTTCAGATTGAATTAGAAAATATCAGATCGTTGGATTGAATGAATTTGTCGACGTTGAATTTTTACAATTTTAGACCACTCGCTACGTGACGTGAAATTATCTTCAAAAAAGAAACTCACGACTGTGGAAGCAGAAAGCTTAAAACGAAACCAGGTGGATCGTTGTGTGATCTTTTTCCTTCGGAATTCGAATCGGTTTAAATTATCGTCGTTGGTACAGTTTACTTGTAGCGGCCTCAACTACGAGTTTCGAACACTGACTAGCGCAGGTCGCAAGTGGCTGCGCGCCTAGCGTCGAGGTCCTGCCGATCTCCGACGTTAAGCAAAGCAGTGTGCGGAACCCCGCTAGGATGGGTGACCTCGGGAGTTACAACAACAAATGCGTCTGAGGTAAGGAGTCTCGGCTGCCATCAGCTCTCCCACACTCACTTCCTTCGAGTCCCTTTCCAATGCATCCTCCTTTCTCACCTTTCATCCCCTTCATACTCTTCGCTATATATCAATCGAAACTAATACGCGCGAATTTTGAAAACGGACGCACGAGTCCAATAGTAAAATTCTGTCCGCGATACATTAACAGAGATGATTAACTCGATAGACGCGTTGAATCGGAATTCCCACTTCGACGCAAACAAACACAAACACAAAGTTTCGCTGTAAGCAAGCGAGAAACGCGAGAGATTCACGCGAGAGAGAGAGATGATTCATAGGGGACGTTTAATAAAGGGGGAAAATTCCCGTGTTTTTAATTTAATTTCACCGGGCACACGATACACAGTGAAACCACTCCAGATTGAGATATCCGAGCCCGAGTTCCTTGGCGCGTCTATGAAGCGGCCATTTAAATTTTAAAACAGCGTGCCGTTTATCATTTTGTTTGCGATATAACTCGGAAAGTAGTTACGAATACAATGCCACGGGGCAATAACTCTTGGCAACGCGTACGTACGTGTGTAAAACGCAGATTATGAAATATAATAGTATAAATGTGCTGTGAAAACAGCCTGGGGAGAAGTCTGGTAGTTTTACAAAGACAAGCTGCTCGACGTATGCGTGCGCGCGTGTGAGAAGCCCTCACTCAAATACGATAAAACCTTTTAGAAAGTTTTAGGTGGAAATTGTACGTTTATGATAATTAAAATGATTAATTACATTATTTTATTATTCGTACGTACTAGTACTAGCACTATTTAGACAGATACTAGTAACAGTACAGTAATGGTAGCAGTAACGTAGTAGTATAATACTATATAACAGTGTGTAACAGAACATTGGAATGATACAGAGTATCAAGTAATGCTACAACTGTGTTGGATAGTTTTTAATAATAATATTAGAAACACATTGAATCGCATTGTATTTTATATATTTAATTTAGTTTATCATTATTCTGTTTAATTTAGTAGCATTTAGACTACTGATAGAAATACGAGAAAGCACAAAATACTAAAGTAGCACTAGTATTAGTATATGGAATACTAAATAGAATTAGAAAAGTACCAAGCACAGTAAACAACTACGAAGTGAACAAATTAATTTAATTAATTAAATTCGCACAATTGCTTGTGGCAGAACAATTCGTAAGATGGGGAATTTTTTTTACGTTCACGTCTCGAAAGATCTCTTCTGAAAGTTCAAGTTTTTTTTTTTCAAGTTCCCGCTCGCAAATTCTCATGAGACACTGTGTAGCGGATTCCTCAAATACGGGTTTCGAACACTCGACTAGCACAAGCCGCAAGTGGCTGCGCGCCTAGCGTCCATGTCCTACCGATCTTCGACGTTAAGCAGCAGAGTGTGCGGAACCCCGCTAGGATGGGTGAACCAGCCTTTAGTAGGTTTAGTTACAACAACAAGCGTCTGGGGTAAGGAGTCGCTGCCATCAGCCCCACTGGATGAGTCTAGGTGACTTCGAGACGAAACGCAAAAACTATCGCTTTCTCTCTCACTCCCACTCCTTACCTAAAATCTTTCCATTCGTCAATCACACATCTCCTCCCTTTAACTGAATCGAAAAGTCGACGGGAGGTCCGCACCATCACCGCGCGGAATTAAATATCTAAAAATTATTCGAGCGACGTGAGGTGTAAGTGAGGTAAATGGATTATCGAACGATCTGGCGATCGCGAGTAGATAGCTGAAGCAATTGCGATTAATCCCTCAGGTTTGATCCCCGGAGCGTTTTTTAATTGAAATCACCGACCGATTATAACCCGCGTAGAAATCCCATCGGTCCACTCCGTTTTTCGTTCGCCGTCTCTCGAAAGTAAATCTGTCGTCGCGAGCGTTCGCGCGCAAATCGTCGATCCCGTCTCGCTGCGTTTAATCGAGTAAAAAAAGAGAAGGAAAAGTGGAAGAAAGAAAGAAGCGAGAAAATTATCGATTTGATTCGGTTCGCGGGCAAACGTTCTAGAAAATTTCGAGATCTAAGGCGGACACGCTCCTGGCGGGAAGTTTATGCGAGTTGATGGCCAATCGTTGACTTGGAAAATCACGGGTTTCGTTGGCCCCGACTTGGACTCGACAGGTTCAATTGACTGGGGCTCGATGGATCGTACGACTTAGTTCTAGCGATTCTAGAATCTCAGAGGCAACGATGGATAAAACAGGGACCGACCGATCGTCGTAAATTGTTTGCAGAACAACGAATGGTGTAAGTGATTGGATGAAGTTTGCGGTATAGAGAGAATGATAATACATAGTATGAAAATGAGACGACCAAGTGTCGATGTACCAACTATTGACTGGCTGTTGTATCAGAGTAATCAATCACTAAGATGTATTATATACTAATACCAAATATATAATAGTACTATCATACACACACAGTAATGATACAATATTTGTCTAGTAGTATTACTATGTAATGGTGGTAATATTTTAGCAGTGAGTATTAGTACTAGTAGTTAGTACTAATAAAATAGTACTAGTATATAATAGTGGTAGCATCTTGGCAGATAATACTGATGTATACTAGCAGCGGTATATAACAATACCAGCAGTGCTACACTAGTTGTCAGTAGTAACAATTAATCATAAAAGTTACAAAGAGTGATAAAAGATCTTCTAAGTTGGCAGTTGGTATCAATATCATACTACTGCTATTATACAGTTCTATATAGTAACAGTAACATACAACAATAGTCTAATTACTCTGACAGAACATGATCATTGACTTTTACAATCACGTGAAAGAAAATTCCTCAAACCACGAAAATTGGTTAGCCCAACACCCACCCACTCTTCTGAGAACTACGTCGAGCAGCCAAAGTAATCCTGTCAAACTGATCACCTCTAATCAAAGTGAATCTACTCTTCGATTGATTTAATCACGATTAAAGGTTCTTATGTAGATTAAAGGAGCTCTCCAGCTCCTTCAAATCCAAACTACGTGTATCGAGATTCAAAGGGTTCTGGCTTCTCGTCAAAGAATCCTCTTTTCGTTGCCTCTGTTCACGGCTCGGTAACAAGCTCCGAGTACAAAGAGTCACAGGACTGCGAAATAAGATTAAACAAACTGGTCGCGAGCACTCGTTCACGGTTGAACGTTCTGCAAATGCAGAGCAGCCGGTGGGGTTAAAAGGTTGATCGTATTGACACAGGCCGACGCAGAGTACTCGAGGGCTCGACGGCGCAAGGGACTCGGGCTGTTTCGAATGGTGAAACATGATAGCCCATGGAAATGGACCAGTGAAAGAAGAAAAAAAAAAACGAACACGATGAGCAGAGGTGAAAGCACTTGGCTCGTGACGAGGTCAATCATGGTTCTAACCAGAGAAGCGATGGATGATTTTGGTTATAAGCGCGCAGAAATGAGCAAATTGCAGAATTGAAAGAAATTCGTTAAAAGCTCCGATCATCTCGCAGCGACTGTATTTTGTATATTTTGTCTATTAAGTGTACAAGTACATATTTTTTCAGCGTTGATCGAGTAAATTGTATCCAAGTTGACGCAGTTTGGCAAGGAGTGTATAAAAAAAAGCTCCGTGAGAAGTTGCAAGATAATTGTAAAATCGAAATTAATTAATTTTGGTAAGCGAAAGGGAAGTTTCAAGTATAAAATTGAAACGAGAAACATCACGTACGCCGAGAAAAATGATTTTTATCAAAAGTCTGAAATGTATAATGGGTTGATACAACTGAAAGAAAGTAGTAGGATTAGATTTCCAATGACAAATGCATCGTTCGAACAAGGGCCAAAAGATTTTCGAATATTTGGGGAAAAAATTGACCAAACAATGACGCATGAGTGGAATTTGGATTTGGAACGAGCCCTGTCCCAGGGCGCAATAAAACGAAACACGTGGAAAGCGGGACATTTATCTTGACGATCGAACGTTAACCGAACAAATTTCCCTTGCCTGTTAAACGCAGGTATCTGACCATTTCGAGATCGCTAACTGTTTCGACTCTGGTTGGATGAATATTCCGTTGTTCAGCGACCTACATTCTCAAGCCTTTTCGGCATTTTGGCCAATGAAATCCGAGTTATCCGCGACTCTGCTGGGTCCACAGAACCATCGACCACCTACCGGGTGAGCCATAACTTTACAGCAAATACAAATGTTTATTTCGAAAGGAACTTTTTCCTTTAAATTTCATACAGTAACCTGTCCTTGTTACTTTCTTTTCTTTTCATCCTAAACGGCACAATGTTAATTTAATTTCGAATTGGAAATAAGAACAAAGCGAAGTTTAATAATTGCATCGTATACAATTTGCTGTTTCGTTGAAAAAATTTGACCCCTGTTGGTCAATTTGATCAGAATTGAACGGCCCACCCTGTACATCGACTACTCGCGTTGTTCCAAATTCGCTCGATCGCCGATGGATTTTCAAACAGAGGATTTTCCAAGAGCGGAAAGATCGCCTGACGATTGGAACAGTGGACTTTGGGGTGTTCCCCGGGGATTAAGAGCAGTTTAACGTAACTTTCGGTCGACTTAGGCTTATCAGATCAACGTTGAACAAAAGAAGCTAAGCTGTGGCCGTGTGAAATGGATTTCTTTGCGGTCTGGCGTTGAATCGAAGATAAATCGGAGATTATAACGGGGCTATTGAGGGCAGAGCTTGGCGGATACGCCGCCAGGGGCGCTCTTGATTACTGCGAAATTACCAACCTCTCCAATCGACTCCATCTCTTTCCTCAATTTCTCGATTTCGATTAACAGTTTCCAGTTTGGGAAAGCAAATTATAAAATTGACGATATAAATGAATTGTCGCCAATATTGGTAATAAAATCAATTAATTTATTAGGGGAAAAAAAATGGCGTAAGAACGTAAATTTATGGATATGTGAGTTTCGAGTTGTACGATCGATACCTCAGTTTGGGAAAACAAATTACCAACTCGACACCAATTAATTTATCACAAAGAATTAACGGTGTAAATGAGAATGAATATAGATTTATGGACGTGTAAGTTTTAAATTGCACAATTAACGTTTCAGTTTGGGAAAACAAATTATCTGACGTCGCGAGGCAATATAAATAAGAATGTAGATTCGTTCAAATTATGTTGTAGAAAGTTGAAGTATAAATGTAGAACGGAATAATGACGTGACTGTACGTAGTTGCAACGCCATAATAAATTATATAAACGTTTCTCGCAATAATCATATACAACTATTCCTATAATAATTGAAACGTTATAGACTACAACGTGATAACGCAACGTGACGACGACGTGATTTTTAATTTCGACGAATAACATGAAGTTCAACTTAATTGCAAATTGGGGTTGATAACAAACGAGGCCAGAGGAGAGCCTGCGGAACCGCGTTACATTCAGATTCAACTTTACGCCAGATTAAATAGAAATTTGCTAAAACTGCACTTGACCCGAGCGAGCGAGACTGATGCGAAACCAGGCTGGCCAAACTGAGAAAGTGCAAACCCAACAAACTCTCGAGCAGCAGCCTCGTGATTCGATAAACCGGCGAGCGTCTTGAGACTCGAAAGGCCAAGAATTCGAATTTACAACGCCCGAGATTTCGCGACGTTCATCCACCAGCGCGGACTGCATGGGGATGATCCTGTACACAGCGGGATTTACGACTCTCGATTTAAACGGAATCGCGCGGAAACGAGTTTGAGAGCGAGGAGGACGTCGTCGAAGAAAATCGAGGGAAAACTGGATGCCTGGTTGCCTCGCGGGCGACTGTTTCAGAAGCTCGTTAACCATAAAACTAGGTGACTTCCAGGCTCTGTTATCGGTGTTTACGATCCTATTATCGTTGCACGAAGCGCGGCAAGAAGCACGGCCGACCGAACGACGCTTGGTTCTAACTTACGATACGATAATCATCCTCCTGACCGGCGATTGCTGGCAATTTAGGCCAAGGGGAAGTTTTGGCGAAACGTTCGAAAAGGATTTCGAACCAATGCACGATCGATCCGAGGGAATTTTTTCTTTTAAATTCGCGAATTACTTCGCAAGGTGCTGTAAATCCGCGCGGCACGAAACCGTGTATTGGGCGCTCTTTTCACTGGGGCTAAATACACGGGCCGGAGCGAGGCGGATCGTGCGCTTACAGGCATTTTAGCGCGAAATTAAATTCTCCGTTTCGCTCGCCTCCTCCAGAGAGTTTTTCCCTTTTCAAAACATTTCAACCTCGTGTAAATCAAATGTTTAATGGACCCTCGGGCAGTCGGAAATATCCGTTTCATCGTTAACGAGGGGGCAATTAGTAAATCGAACGAGAACTCGCGTGAGAGATCATCGACGAGGAGAGAAATCAGGGTCGAGCAAGCGGGTAATTAACTGCCGAGGCACGAGTCTAGAAAAAAAAAGAACGCTATCAGCTGGAAATTCAAGGGGAATCTCTTTCCTAGCGTTCGTTTGCCGATCCCCTCGTTGCACAAGCCGCAAGTGGCTGCGCGCCTAGCGTCGATGTCCTACCGATCTTCGACGTTAAGCAGCAGAGTGTGCGGAACCCCGCTAGGATGGGTGACCAGCCTTTAGTAGGTTTAGTTACAACAACAAGCGTCTGGGGTAAGGAGTCGCTGCCATCAGCCCCACTGGATGAGTCTAGGCAGGTGACTTTGAGACGAAACGCAAAAACTATCGCTTTCTCCCACTCAAAACCAAAATTCCTTCCACGGCATCCTTCACAACTCCGT
Source organism: Melipona quadrifasciata (assembly GCA_001276565.1). Classification (NCBI taxonomy): domain Eukaryota; kingdom Metazoa; phylum Arthropoda; class Insecta; order Hymenoptera; family Apidae; genus Melipona; species Melipona quadrifasciata. Next base: position 1,197,097 of record KQ435798.1, on the reverse strand, counting down.
TACCTTTAACTCCGTTAGCTTTCACATCCATCTTAACCATCGTTACCTTTAATTTCGTACCTTTGAGTCTATCGTTTCAAAGAGAACGTATCTCTTCAAAGTGTGCAGATTTTATTTACTCGAAAATTGGACTGCAGCCGTCCGAACGAAGTATAGATTTTCATTATTGGTCGATGCTGCTTAGACAATCGTCGAATTGTTAAAAGCGACTTTCGCATGCTTGCATCTCTAGATGTGCATCCATTCCTCGATCGAGGACGAGACCGAGACCACCAGCAGCTACGAGTTTTTGTTCGTTTCGAAAGGACGAGGGGTATTGGCACGAACGATCTCGTCTCGTCTCGGTGAAAAGTGGCGACTCGAGCGGAAGATTGGGCCAAGTAGCTTGGCAAACGGGCAAACAGTTGCCACTCCGACTGTTTCAAACCGGCTGTTTGTCTCTTGCCAGGCAAGCTTTCAGCGCTTTTACTGCTCCGCGAGATTCCCCCTGTTGTTCGGTTTCTGATCCTTCTGAACCTAATCGCCGCTCACTTGATACGCGTCTTTTGTCCGTGGAATTCAGGCGGAGTGGATATTGGACACCGTTCCGCCGTTTCGGTGGATTTTCATTAGCTTTGTTGCGCGAGTCACGGGCCGAGAGAGAGAGAGAGAGAGTCCAACTGGTTCCATTAATCCCTTAATCTCGTCAGCTTTCGAGGAGCCGAGTGTTTAGTTTCCGCGTGACAATTGCCAACTTTAATATTTTCGTAAGGATGTCAAACGAATTCAACTCACTCTCGTGGATCGCAGTGGATCACAGTCTATGAAACTGTGGAGAAATTGTTTGAGTCGATTAGAGGCAGTGCTCGATAAGTGGCCAACATTTCTATGCTATTGATCGTCGATTTTAATTAATCTCCACGTTAATAGAGATTCGTTGGATCGAAGAATCGTTCGGAACAAAAGGACTGAAATATCGATCCTCTCTCCGAAGAAATGTACATTGAAGAAATTGAAGGCACGTTCAGAAATATTGATCCCATCTCACCGCGGGTACTCTAATCGCGATAATAAATCTTCCAGAATTGGCAGTTCTTTTACCATTACCGTTGAATAATACATTTCACATCTCCCTGCCGTTGCATTATAAATAAGCCCTTCATCCCGTTCGCGGTGAATAAAATAAGACAAGGGCTTCTTCCGGAACCCGTTAAAAGCCTCGAAAGCCGAGGTTCAAATCGTTTTCCATTCTCGTCGCGGTGAAAATTACCGATCGACCTCGTTAGTACCAACACCTGGAACGTGTCCATCTCTCCTTCGTTTCCTTTTTTCTCTCTCTCTCTCTCCCTCTGCCACTCGGACGATTTTGTACCAAGTCGAATTTCCCTCGAGGAAAGTTCTCCAATTAAAAATTCGCTCGCATTAAACACGAACACGAGTGAGATTCTTCCGAAAGTTTTCCACTCTGGCTCCTTGGAATTTTTCTTGAAAGCCACGTTCCAAACGGGCAATGAAAGAGAGAGAGAGAGAGAGAGAGAGAGGTGATCGCGGGACGGTGGTAAAAGGTCGTAAAAGTATTTATCGTCAGGCAAATTCTTCGCGCCAACTTTCGCCATTAATATTACTCGTCGATGTACATCATCCGTTCAACGTCTCCCTTTTACCTTCTCATCTCATTCATTCGTTGCTGCTCTCTTCTCTCTCTCTCTCTCTTTTTTTTTTTTTTACTCTTTTAGTACAATCTTGGAAAATCATTGCAATCTCGAGATGTTCGAAGACAGATGTTCCGCCGTTCAAGTCGCGTCTTCTAGGTTAGGTTTCGGTTTCGCGAAAGTAATTAGTCAGGTTAGGTTGG
>KQ435798.1:1166255-1193087 GCA_001276565.1 Melipona quadrifasciata | reverse complement strand
CATAAACGGCTAAGAGATAAGCCTGCATGTTCATATAAATACAGCCACTTAGAGTCACTCATAGCGTGGCGCGGAAGAAACTTATGGGACAACCAATATATTGTGCAAGATAATTATATGTTATATAATTATAAAAAACTGTCGCAGCTGTAAATTGATTCTACGAAACGCATTATTGCGAAAAATTAATGAATTTATCCGTCAGTTCTTCGACTTTTGAAGAAACGTAAATTTTTCTATACACGCATTATGTTACATTATAAAATATAGAAAAATTTTTACAAACGTTCAAACAATTCTTTGCGCTTTACTGTTGTTACCACGACGCGATAAAGGGCCGGTTAAAATGAAACAAAAGTTAAATTCGAAATGTATAATTTTTTGTCGAAAAACAAGGACGATATCGAATGACTATTCATCAATTGTGCGGTTTAATTAATGACTGGAATGATTGGAAATATTATTGCTTCTCATCGCTCTGGATCGATACTCGTAATATTTTACATATTACGTGTATTATACGTATTAAGTTTCAACATTTGATTTCGTTGTATCAATTTTTTAAACCTGCCATTTTCAACAAACATTTTTCCCCGGAAATTCCCTCATCCAGGTTCAATTTCTACTCGTTAAAAACCGAATGCTCCGTGTACGTTGTAACTTGGTGTGAAAACAAAACTCGTAACGAATGAAAAAATGTTTCACAATCAACACGTCGTTAATGAATGAAAAAATATATATATATATACACTCGTTATTCTTGAAACCGAAACTGTGCAATTTTTCAAACCAACACTGTCTTCTATTTCTCAGAAAAAGAAGAAAAAGAAGAAAAAAATTGATTTCTATCAATGACACGCGCGTATTTGCCCAATCGCTGAAAATTGAAACAACCACGAGCCGAAAATGCACAATTTTGTATTATAACGTTTCTCGTGGCTTTGAATTTCATTTCAATGAATTTCATTTCAGTTGAAATTAACCATCTTAATAAATGAACAAGTAAACAGATGTCGGGAAAGCAACGGTTAAAATTTCAACGTGCACAGCGTGCGCGCGGACCTCCAGCGCGTTTGATAATTTTTTTCGCGACTAAACTCGCGTGCGTTTAAAAAAGGAAGAGGGAAAAAATAGGAGACAGAGGGGCGACGGGGTGCAGAGAATGAGAAAAATTTCATACTTGTCGCACGATATTTTCATACTTAGCAGCGTTTCACGTATGACATTTATGAAAACCGAGTTGCTCAAAGAGAAATTAATAATCCCGCCGGTGGAAGGGGGGCAGGTCGCTGGAAATTAAAGTCGAGATTAAAAGCTGCGTCCACGCGTTCCGATTCACAAACCGCGGTAACTCGTTCTTCTGCGCTTTCGCCGCGCGTTCTTCCGCCGCTCGGCGACATCCTCGCGCCGTATTGTAATTTCATCTCGTGATTTCGACGCGCGAGTAAAATTCCAGGCAAGAAAAATTCTCTCCAATAATACTGAGTCCAGTCTCGCAGTCAATTTCGTTTGACTTCTCTGTTGTTATCGTTGTTTCTAATCGTCAAGGAAAGTATTGTACTATACTTTGCTCCCGCCTTGCATCTCCCCGACACTCGTAATTGACTAATCAAAGTGAAGAATTGCGTCCAAGTTCGACGAATAACGCGACAACGATGAAGTGACAAATGAATTTATTCCGGAAAATATAAACAACAGCTTTGGTGGAATTTTTTCCTTTCCATTTACTTTCTATTCAACACGACATGATACAACGTATTGTATTTATTGCGTTTAATATTTAGCATTCGGCACAACTTCATTTTAGCAGCGCTTGCAATTTCAATCCGATTGACATTGACATTCCGGCGGATTCCTTCGAAACTACAACCCATCGCCTCGTTAATTTTTCCCTACTTTTTTCCGCTCCGGCCGAGAGACGTGAAACGGCTCGGTCGAATAGATTATCATACGTTCGTGGATTATTTCCCTCGTTTGTCGCGGATTATTTTCAGTAATATCTCTTGAAACACGACTGTCCATGAACATTTTCCAGCTTGCCCCTTTTAGTTCGTTCTCCGGTGAAAAATTACCGGCTGCGAATTTTTCCCTCTCCTTTTTTTTCGCCAACCGACTCCAAGATTTATATAATCTCCCTTCCGAATGCATTAAAATTTATGCTTGTTGCGCGATTCCTCCCCCCTCCCCCCCCCCCGCCACTCTCGTCCAGATTTCTAGCTTCAGGAATCTACCATCTTGCCGATAAAGTGAATTTAGGTTTAGGTTAGGTTTAGGTTAGGTTTAAGTTTAGGTTAGGTTTAGGTTAGGTTTAGGTTAGGTTTAGGTTAGGTTTAAGTTTAGGTTAGGTTTAGGTTAGGTTTTAGCTTAGGTTTAGGTTAGGTTGTAAAACGTTTGGCATCAAAGTTTTATCCACCTTTTATGACCGTCAACTGTTTCAAAAATTTATTTATTAGGTTGTCACACAAGTTTCTTCCGCGCCACGCTATGAGTGACTCTAAGTGGCTGTGTTTATATGAACATGCAGGCTTATCTCTTGGCCGTTTATGGCATCGGTTTTAGTCGTCCCAGAGCTCTAGCAAAGTACGTTTCGTTGGTGAGAAAGTCTCTTTTAAAATTTTTTCTGCACCGTTCAATATGGAGAGCCGAAAGATGCATTTGCGGCATGTTATGCTTCGTTGCTTTAAAAATGGCAACAGTGCAAAGGACACTGCGAGATTTTCACCGTTTACGGGAGTGATATTATATTATTCGCTGTTTGGGCGATGATTTCTTTTCAATTTTAATTCTAACAACAAACAATCAATAACGAACAAAATGCACAGAATATATATATTGAAACTTGGTATCGAATGAGCCGGAGATCGTGGAATCAGTGTGTAATGCGCGTTAGCTTCCAGGACCGGAGTATCCTCGGTTCTGTCGAGCAACACAGCCCTCCTCGAGATGAGTGTGAAATATGCTAAATGCTTCGAGGCGCTAAATACGCGAAATATTCCCGAAATGTCCTAAAATGACTATAAAACCTGCAGCAAAGTATTTGCGCAAGTCCCCTCGATTCGTTGACAGGTTGGTGCAACGTTACAAAGAGACAAATTGCGTGGATGATCTTCCTGGTCGAGGGTCGAAGCGAGTTACGTATAAGTGAAGGCAGAGTGATTATGCGGGTTTATTCAAAAAAAATCCAACCGTCTCCTTGCCTAAAGGTCAAGCTCTTTTAGCAAAACAGACGTTGATATTATACAGTGTCAAATCGCTGTTTTCGTTGAAAATTGTCGTGCGTGGCAACACGAAAACATTGATCGTGACATTGGGGTGATGTATATTCACCGACGAATCTTCTTTTTCGGCTTCAATTCCTGTAAAGCGAGCATGATTTGCTCATGGTGAAGCTATCACCGAAATAACCCTTGAAAACCTCATGTTTGGGGCTGTTTCAATGTCCGAGGTTTTGGAACATTATTATGCACATTTGCAGACACTTTAAATGCCCGGGAAATGATTAAACTATACGAAAGAGGTTTGTTTAAAACGACGGTTTAAAAATACTGAACACGGATAACGATCCCAAACGCCAAAGTCGACATTGCACCGAGTGGAAAACAAGAAACGGTGGTCAGAGTATTGGGCTGGCCATCCCAATCTCCCGATGCAAACCCAGTCGAAAATGTATGGTCCATCGTAAAGTATAAACTTGGAGTAAAACGTATTTTAAGCCTGAAAGATCTCGTTCGACGTGTGCGAGAAATATTGACGGCGTTACCTGTTACATGTGCAGAAAAACTAGTTGAAAGTATGCCTAGACGGTGTCAAGCTGTAATCGATAACGGTGGAGATTGGGCACGCTATTAAATAGTGTTTTGAACTTACTTTCGGATTATGGACAATTTTTTACAAAGAAAGTTAATTTTTATCTACGCTCCTGTGAAAAACACACCGTGCGTATCATCTTTTTCAACAAACAGATTAGATTATTGTTTCATATTTTATCAGATTCATATTTATTGTTTGTGTGTATACATACTGTGGCGGCCCTACGATTCCGCGACTACGAGTTTCGAACACTCGACTAGCACAAGCCGCAAGTGGCTGCGCGCCTAGCGTCGAGGTCCTACCGATCTTCCATGTTAAGCAAGCAGCGTGCGGAACCCCGCTAGGAGGGGTGGGTGATCGGGCCAACCTAGCGGGGGTAGTTATAACAAAACAAGCGTTCTGGGATAAGGAGTCGCTGCCATCAGCCCCACTGGATGATGAAGTCTAGGCAGAGTGACATTCAGGGTCTTTTTAAATACTTTACAGTTCCCTCACATACAAAATAGAATCTAATAACGAATTGAAATTAAAGTTACAAAATATTCATTGTAGAAGTCTGTGATATCTAATTCATCTAATTCATTACGATTGTCAACCGTTTGAAAAATAATCTGTCGGTTGCGTTGGCGAATTGGACGATTCGTATTATCTTTGAAAATATCAGAAATGCGGAACAATATTAACAAGTTTAACATACTCGCTGCTGCTGATTGAATCCGTATACACGCATACAATACGTGGTGTATACGTTACATCAATTCTATTATCTTAGTCAGTTATTGTTTGATTCCGATCGCGAATAATGTGGCCGATGCGTGCAATTATCGTGCTCCAGAACGCATGCATCTCGACAAACAAAGTGTGAAATCAAGCAAATTGAAAATTGTTATTTAAAAGGCAATCTCTCTCTGACGACAAAGAAGAAGGCTCGCAGTTAAAGTCGAGAAATCCGGGAAAATTTCAGGGGCTAAGAGGAAGTTAGAGAAATATTCCTCCGAGACAAAAGAAAAAAAAGCAAAAGGTCGTTACACACTCGTCGTTCATTGAATTAAGAATTTGAATTTTTAAAACAAGAGGAGAAATAAAATGTTAACTTTTTAAGAGGGAAAATTATTAATAATCGCTGATCACTGCCAATTACTGCGCCCACGTCCAAAGTGAAGCGAAACACTTCAGAATCTCTCACTCGTCTGGCTCATAGATCTCTTTCAACTAAATTCCCCAGTGCCCCCTTGTTGTAAAAACGTTAAACACGCGAAACGTTCGGCGGCCAGACAGCCTGGAAGGCTTCAATTCATCGTTGTATTTTCGAAGGGTGAACAATTCGACGGCCACGAGCTTGAAACTCCCCCCTCCTCCCCTATACCTTTTTCACACCGTGTTGATTTTATTGACCTTGCAAAGTTACGAAAATACACGGTGCAGCCGACGGGACATCGGTAGAAAAATAGTCCCTGCCGGCTGGAATTTTCTCAGATGTTATTGCGTTTCACCGAACAGAGTACTTTCCCAAGTGTCGTCTAGCGTCCGAAGATAAACGTCAAACGATAAATACACCGAGACCGGTCCGTTTCCAGTTTATCGGGCGGGAATTGAAACCGTTATTTCACTATCCGAGGATTACCTGTTACATTACTGTCGCGCGGCCAGAGAATCACAAGCTGCTGTTGCGCCGTGTTGATTCTTCGAATTTTGAAAACGTCGATACCGTTTTTGCTGAACTTTCCTCCGTTATCCTCGACTAAAGTTAAATTTGCTTTTAACCTTAACGTTAATTTCAACGACAGATAATATTTATCAAATTCATAAATTCGCAACTTTGTCAAAGAAGTTCCTTGCAAATCGTTCCGAATTACTCGACAAACTTCGAGGCTTATATCGGGATTATTAATTAGGAATAAGCGAGACGCGGATTCGGCAGTCGGAGTGAAACAAAGCGGAGCCTCTGAAATCGATCGGGCATATTAAACAGGCTGATTAAACGACGATACAACTGTGTTCGTTCAAACTCTTCAAACCCTCGATCCGCTCCAGCTGCTCCGCTTTTCGACACTTCTGACGCTCCGACGTGGTTCATTTCCAACTCGATATTACGCGCGGTCTGCCCAACTAATTGCTAATACATTCATTGGGAAATTCTTCCCGCTGGCGTGCCTGTGTGCACCTCCTCAGTTTCCAACTCGGCGCTGCCCGACGCCCAACAGCCGAAACAACTCGCCAAACGTTCCGTGAAAATCGCTCCCGCTGCCGCGTTTCCAACTTCTTGATACGCAAACCATAATTGAACAACTGAGAATTTTCCAAGTTTACAGAAAACCTTAGACTGCAAAATTTGCGGGGGATAGGAGAAAGCGTGCGTGCTCGGACTCCGGTGTGAATCGATTCGCTATCGTGGAAAATTTGTTTGTTTATTTTTTAGCTCGGGTCTGATAAACAATGGAGACGCACGAAATTTCAATGCAAAATATTTCGCGTTCTCTGCTCGTACTGTGAAAAAAACGTCAATCAGATCCGGCGTCGCAATATTTCCTGATCTTGTGTAATCACGCAACGAAACAATCCGATTAACGATTAATCTGAACGATTTAAATACATTTCAACAATAATGATCACGCACGCGTCTCTTTTTTTTTCTACTCCGTGAAAACGGAAGTGAACTGGACGTGCCCAATGGTTGTGATACGCGATACCGTGTGTCGACGCTGCGGGTCGATGATAACGACGCTAATTAACCCTTTCGTTTCTGGTGTCGGCGATAGTCGTCATCCGTGAAACTATCCGAACCGAATCTAATCCAAAGCTAATCCAATCCAGGAAACTCTCACCCCACGACGTTTCTCCTACATAAAGTAGTAACAAGTAATACTACGTACGTGATAACAATAATATTGTGTTTTAAATAGGAATTGTTGTAAAGTGACATTCGTTTTATAAATAATGGATAAAATTTTACGCAACAGGTATTAAAAAGTTTCAAATTGTTTCAATATTGTGCCTTAATTATTATATAACAAGTACTGATATTACTAAATCTTTTAAAATCTAATTAGTTTTTATTATAACAAGTACTGATATTACCAAATCTTTCAAAATCTAATTAGTTTTTTATTATAACAAGTACTAATATTACCAAATCTTTCAGAATCTAATTAATTTTTATTATAACAAGTATTAGTATTACTAAATCTTTCAAAATCTAATTAGTTTTTATTATAACAAGTATTAGTATTACTAAATCTTTTAAAATCTAATTAGTTTTTATTATAACAAGTACTAATATTACTAAATCTTTTAAAATCTAATCAGTTTTTATTATAACAAGTATTGATATTACTAAATCTTACAAAATCTAATTAGTTTTTTATTATAACAAGTACTAATATTACCAAATCTTTCAAAATCTAATCAGATTTTATTATAACAAGTACTAATATTACTAAATCTTTCAAAATCTAATCAGATTTTATTATAACAAGTATTAGTATTACTAAATCTTTCAAAATCTAATTAGTTTTTATTATAACAAGTACTAATATTACCAAATCTTTCAAAATCTAATCAGATTTTATTATAACAAGTATTAGTATTACTAAATCTTTTAAAATCTAATTAGTTTTTATTATAACAAGTACTAATATTACCAAATCTTTCAAAATCTAATCAGATTTTATTATAACAAGTATTAGTATTACTAAATCTTTTAAAATCTAATTAGTTTTTATTATAACAAGTACTAATATTACCAAATCTTTCAAAATCTAATCAGATTTTATTATAACAAGTATTAGTATTACTAAATCTTTTAAAATCTAATTAGTTTTTATTATAACAAGTACTAATATTACCAAATCTTTCAAAATCTAATCAGATTTTATTATAACAAGTATTAGTATTACTAAATCTTTTAAAATCTAATTAGTTTTTATTATAACAAGTACTAATATTACCAAATCTTTCAAAATCTAATCAGATTTTATTATAACAAGTATTAGTATTACTAAATCTTTTAAAATCTAATTAGTTTTTATTATAACAAGTACTAATATTACCAAATCTTTCAAAATCTAATCAGATTTTATTATAACAAGTATTAGTATTACTAAATCTTTTAAAATCTAATTAGTTTTTATTATAACAAGTACTAATATTACCAAATCTTTCAAAATCTAATCAGATTTTATTATAACAAGTATTAGTATTACTAAATCTTTTAAAATCTAATTAGTTTTTATTATAACAAGTACTAATATTACCAAATCTTTCAAAATCTAATCAGATTTTATTATAACAAGTATTAGTATTACTAAATCTTTTAAAATCTAATTAGTTTTTATTATAACAAGTACTAATATTACCAAATCTTTCAAAATCTAATCAGATTTTATTATAACAAGTATTAGTATTACTAAATCTTTTAAAATCTAATTAGTTTTTATTATAACAAGTACTAATATTACCAAATCTTTCAAAATCTAATCAGATTTTATTATAACAAGTATTAGTATTACTAAATCTTTTAAAATCTAATTAGTTTTTATTATAACAAGTACTAATATTACCAAATCTTTCAAAATCTAATCAGATTTTATTATAACAAGTATTAGTATTACTAAATCTTTTAAAATCTAATTAGTTTTTATTATAACAAGTACTAATATTACCAAATCTTTCAAAATCTAATCAGATTTTATTATAACAAGTATTAGTATTACTAAATCTTTTAAAATCTAATTAGTTTTTATTATAACAAGTACTAATATTACCAAATCTTTCAAAATCTAATCAGATTTTATTATAACAAGTATTAGTATTACTAAATCTTTTAAAATCTAATTAGTTTTTATTATAACAAGTACTAATATTACCAAATCTTTCAAAATCTAATCAGATTTTATTATAACAAGTATTAGTATTACTAAATCTTTTAAAATCTAATTAGTTTTTATTATAACAAGTACTAATATTACCAAATCTTTCAAAATCTAATCAGATTTTATTATAACAAGTATTAGTATTACTAAATCTTTTAAAATCTAATTAGTTTTTATTATAACAAGTACTAATATTACCAAATCTTTCAAAATCTAATCAGATTTTATTATAACAAGTATTAGTATTACTAAATCTTTTAAAATCTAATTAGTTTTTATTATAACAAGTACTAATATTACCAAATCTTTCAAAATCTAATCAGATTTTATTATAACAAGTATTAGTATTACTAAATCTTTTAAAATCTAATTAGTTTTTATTATAACAAGTACTAATATTACCAAATCTTTCAAAATCTAATCAGATTTTATTATAACAAGTATTAGTATTACTAAATCTTTTAAAATCTAATTAGTTTTTATTATAACAAGTACTAATATTACCAAATCTTTCAAAATCTAATCAGATTTTATTATAACAAGTATTAGTATTACTAAATCTTTTAAAATCTAATTAGTTTTTATTATAACAAGTACTAATATTACCAAATCTTTCAAAATCTAATCAGATTTTATTATAACAAGTATTAGTATTACTAAATCTTTTAAAATCTAATTAGTTTTTATTATAACAAGTACTAATATTACCAAATCTTTCAAAATCTAATCAGATTTTATTATAACAAGTATTAGTATTACTAAATCTTTTAAAATCTAATTAGTTTTTATTATAACAAGTACTAATATTACCAAATCTTTCAAAATCTAATCAGATTTTATTATAACAAGTATTAGTATTACTAAATCTTTTAAAATCTAATTAGTTTTTATTATAACAAGTACTAATATTACCAAATCTTTCAAAATCTAATCAGATTTTATTATAACAAGTATTAGTATTACTAAATCTTTTAAAATCTAATTAGTTTTTATTATAACAAGTACTAATATTACCAAATCTTTCAAAATCTAATCAGATTTTATTATAACAAGTATTAGTATTACTAAATCTTTTAAAATCTAATTAGTTTTTATTATAACAAGTACTAATATTACCAAATCTTTCAAAATCTAATCAGATTTTATTATAACAAGTATTAGTATTACTAAATCTTTTAAAATCTAATTAGTTTTTATTATAACAAGTACTAATATTACCAAATCTTTCAAAATCTAATCAGATTTTATTATAACAAGTATTAGTATTACTAAATCTTTTAAAATCTAATTAGTTTTTATTATAACAAGTACTAATATTACCAAATCTTTCAAAATCTAATCAGATTTTATTATAACAAGTATTAGTATTACTAAATCTTTTAAAATCTAATTAGTTTTTATTATAACAAGTACTAATATTACCAAATCTTTCAAAATCTAATCAGATTTTATTATAACAAGTATTAGTATTACTAAATCTTTTAAAATCTAATTAGTTTTTATTATAACAAGTACTAATATTACCAAATCTTTCAAAATCTAATCAGATTTTATTATAACAAGTATTAGTATTACTAAATCTTTTAAAATCTAATTAGTTTTTATTATAACAAGTACTAATATTACCAAATCTTTCAAAATCTAATCAGATTTTATTATAACAAGTATTAGTATTACTAAATCTTTTAAAATCTAATTAGTTTTTATTATAACAAGTACTAATATTACCAAATCTTTCAAAATCTAATCAGATTTTATTATAACAAGTATTAGTATTACTAAATCTTTTAAAATCTAATTAGTTTTTATTATAACAAGTACTAATATTACCAAATCTTTCAAAATCTAATCAGATTTTATTATAACAAGTATTAGTATTACTAAATCTTTTAAAATCTAATTAGTTTTTATTATAACAAGTACTAATATTACCAAATCTTTCAAAATCTAATCAGATTTTATTATAACAAGTATTAGTATTACTAAATCTTTTAAAATCTAATTAGTTTTTATTATAACAAGTACTAATATTACCAAATCTTTCAAAATCTAATCAGATTTTATTATAACAAGTATTAGTATTACTAAATCTTTTAAAATCTAATTAGTTTTTATTATAACAAGTACTAATATTACCAAATCTTTCAAAATCTAATCAGATTTTATTATAACAAGTATTAGTATTACTAAATCTTTTAAAATCTAATTAGTTTTTATTATAACAAGTACTAATATTACCAAATCTTTCAAAATCTAATCAGATTTTATTATAACAAGTATTAGTATTACTAAATCTTTTAAAATCTAATTAGTTTTTATTATAACAAGTACTAATATTACCAAATCTTTCAAAATCTAATCAGATTTTATTATAACAAGTATTAGTATTACTAAATCTTTTAAAATCTAATTAGTTTTTATTATAACAAGTACTAATATTACCAAATCTTTCAAAATCTAATCAGATTTTATTATAACAAGTATTAGTATTACTAAATCTTTTAAAATCTAATTAGTTTTTATTATAACAAGTACTAATATTACCAAATCTTTCAAAATCTAATCAGATTTTATTATAACAAGTATTAGTATTACTAAATCTTTTAAAATCTAATTAGTTTTTATTATAACAAGTACTAATATTACCAAATCTTTCAAAATCTAATCAGATTTTATTATAACAAGTATTAGTATTACTAAATCTTTTAAAATCTAATTAGTTTTTATTATAACAAGTACTAATATTACCAAATCTTTCAAAATCTAATCAGATTTTATTATAACAAGTATTAGTATTACTAAATCTTTTAAAATCTAATTAGTTTTTATTATAACAAGTACTAATATTACCAAATCTTTCAAAATCTAATCAGATTTTATTATAACAAGTATTAGTATTACTAAATCTTTTAAAATCTAATTAGTTTTTATTATAACAAGTACTAATATTACCAAATCTTTCAAAATTTAATTAGTTTTTATTATAACAAGTACTAATATTATTAAATGTTCTAAAATCTAATTAGTGTTTATTATAACAAGTATTGATATTACCAAATCTTTCAAAATGTAATCAGTTTTTATTATAACAAGTATTGATATTACTAAATCTTTCAAAATCTAATTAGTTTTTTATTATAACAAGTACTAATATTACTAAATCTTTCAAAATCTAATCAGATTTTATTATAACAAGTATTGATGTTACCAATTCTTTCAAAATTTAATCAGTTTTTATTGTAACAAGTACTAATATTACTAAATCTTTCAAAATCTAATCAGATTTTATTATAACAAGTACTAATATTACTAAATCTTTCAAAATCTAATCAGATTTTATTATAACAAGTATTGATGTTACCAATTCTTTCAAAATCTAATCAGATTTTATTATAACAAGTACTAATATTACTAAATCTTTTAAAATCTAAATAATTTTTATTATAACAAGTATTGATATTACTAAATCTTTCAAAGTCTAATCAGTTAAATTACCCAAATAATTGACAGAAAGCGGACAAACATTGATCTTCAAAGTCCAATAAAATTTCCTTCTGCTTTCCTAAATTGCTTTTAGAGACGTTTGAGTTTCGATAGTTTTCGAGAAAAGAGGAATGATCATTTGATGCAAAAAATCATCTTTGGGAGCATCAAAGTGCGAGGTCTTGAGCTTTGAAATCGAGATTGTTACACGACTTTGTTTTACAAAGGTGTTCAAATTATCGACAATTTGTCACTGTTCAATTACGCCATCTTACGCGTCGTAAAATATCGAAAGTTAACATCTCCAGCGTATAAAGGAGATGAAGTCTAGCACTTTCTAAAAAGAAACTGATGGAAGGGGGTTAAACACTCCCGCGAGGAAGGGATTCGAATCCCGGTGTTGACCGGATGTTTGCAAACGAACCGGGTCTCCTCGAACGAAATCGAATTTCCACGCCGGGAGAAAAAGGAACGGGGAACTCGCTCGGACGCAATACCAATCTAGAGTTTCGAGCAATGGGACTCCATAACGAAACGAGTTCGAGTTCGGCAAACGTTTCGACAAACAACACCAGGGCAACGACAAACACGAATTCGTTCTGCCTGCCACGGCGTTGAGGCGTCCGACAATAGGGAGCCGAAAGAGAGAGAAACGGAGGCCACGGAAGGCGAAGAAAACGCGGTCCTCGAGAAGTCTGCACAAGCAGAGCTGTGTGTATGCAAAAGGACAAAGGGGGGAGAGACAGAAAGCAGAGGGCGCTCGGCAAACGAGCCAACCGCTGTTTACCTCGCCACGACTGTTTCCGTTTGCTTCGCCGGCAAACGTGACAACGCAAGAAGATAATTCTCCTACTGGAGCTACCTCGAAGAATCCGGTTCGTCGCGTGAATCGCGTGCCTCTTTTGCTGTTCAGTGATTTCTGCTTGAGCGTTTTTAAATATCACCGTATTCAATAAGTTAATAATTGGAATTTTCACGTGGTGTGATATTTATGCCAACTATTAAGACACAACAGTTGTACTAAGTGTTATACCTTAATGCATCTTAATGTTATAACATTAACACATCATTAATATATTGTATCAATGTGTAATAGTTATGATTAGTATATCTTAATGCATGGTGTAATATTTGTGTCAACTATCAAGGTATAACAGTTATGTTAAGGTATAATAGTTGTAATAATACATGAAGTATAATAGTGACTAAGGTGTACTAGTTGTGCTAATACACTTATTAATATATTAATGTGTGATAGTTGTGCCAACTAATATATCTCAATATAGCTCAATGCGTGGTGTAATATTTATGTCAACTATTAAGATATAACAGTTATGTTAAGGTATAATAGTTGTAATAATATATAAAGTATAATAGTGACTAAGGTGTACTAGTTGTGCTAATCACTTACATCTTAATACACTTATTAATATATTAATGTGTGATAGTTGTGCCAACTAATATATCTCAATATAGCTCAATGCGTGGTGTAATATTTATGTCAACTATTAAGATATAACAGTTATGTTAAGGTATAATAGTTGTAATAATATGTAAAGTATAATAGTGACTAAGGTGTACTAGTTGTGCTAATACACTTACATCTTAATACACTTATTAATATATTAATGTGTGATAGTTGTGCCAACTAATATATCTCGATATACCTCAATGCGTGGTTAGCAATATTTGTGCCAACTATTAAGGAGCTCATACAAAAATCCTTTGAATCAAATTTGAAGGGAACTTAAAGGACAATAATATCAAAGTTCTCCTAGTTTGAGACGAATATGTGTCAGAGATTTTTCTGACTTGAGGAATCACTGAATTCGCAGGAGGATCTTTGGAAAAGTCACTACACCTGAACCTACAATTGAGTACGTCTAAAACGAGCTTCGCTTTTCAAAAACTCTCCAGTTTTCAATTCTCTTTTGAAACAAAAGAAAGCCAGCAAAGCTTGAGTACTCCCAGTTTGACTTGAAGATTCTTTGAGAGAGTCATCACCGTTGACTGAATCTAAAGAGAATTAGAACTCTCCTGCAGGGAACAATATTTCAGAAACTTGGGAAGATGTAATATCAAAGAAATTAAAAGCCGAGGATTCCTCGAGAGGAATGACGTTTATCTGAGAATTTCCTCTTCATAGAGCATATTTAAGCGAGCTTGGGGAAAAGATGTATGGAAAGAATGACAGAAATATTTGGATATTTGCGGAATTTCTGACAGGTAGGGGAAACGCGATTCGGAGCACGAGCCCGTGTTACAAATGTATTCCATTTCCTCGGTATAACGACTCGCTTTTCACTCCACGGCCACTACAGCCAGTTTTCCGGGAAGCGAGGCCGTTCCGTTACAATATGTTAAGTGCGAATCTCTCGAAATTGCAGCCGGCACGACAACACCGTCGAATATACGTACACCGCGATAAATTGCAGATAATTTCGTTGAAAGGACAGTGGAATCGATCTCGGTGCGAACAAGCACGAAGAACCAGTTTTGTATTTCTTGACAAATTGTCATTAAAAGAATATTATCTGCATTAGGTCAAATCCCACATGATGTAATAATTTAATTTTTTTTTTTTTTTACAACTTTTGTGTTAATTTTAGAAATAATTTGCAAATTGTGAGAAATAATCAACAAGCACCAAACAAAATCAGTAATCTTCAGTCGCATGTAAAGCAACAACACTTAAAGTCTTGAAAGTTAATTTCGCAAACTATGCTTGAAAATCTTGTTTCGCAGCTTTGTATTATTTTCAACTTTCTAACTATTTTTCCATATATTTCGAAAGTCGATAAAGTCGAATAAATGGGACGTAGTTTTCGCGCAGAAAGTTTCAGTAGAATTCCTCGGTCATTGATCGGACAAGTAGTTGCTTCTTTCAATAAGGAACGTTCGCAATATTCTTCAATCTTTCAAAATAATACGCGTAATGTATTGGATAAAATAATACACGTAGAAATGTGCAAATGTAATTATTAAAAGTGTACAACAATTACGCGTGCAAATGTGTGTGTTAATAATCCAACCAGCAACCAACCAACTAAGAGCAAGTGAAACTGGAACGAAACCCCCAAGGATTCCAAGGTATGAAACCTAAAGTATGAAAACAGTCGCGAAATTCCTAGAATTTCGACAAACGTACTGTTCCAATATCTTGCGCGTAACTCGCCGTCTTACCAAATACCGTTTCAACTCCCTTCGCCCTGCTCACTCCACGTCTCTTTTTAAGCCGGCATCAAGTCCTAATGAGCTCGATCTCGTAATAGTTCACGGGAACTGAACGTTGAACAGTTCTCGATTTCAATTGTCCCCGGCGGAAATGTGTTCTCCGTTGCACGTGTTTCCACGATTAGGAGCACAAACTGGCTCCAGGCGCCGTTTCGTTTGGATATTATCGCAGCCAGGAGCGTTCGGTCGTTCTGAAATCATTTTCAAGCGAGAACTGCTTCACCGACATCCACACCTCTCGATTGGGAAATTATTAAATTGTCCGCAACTGATTTTATTGTCGGCAAAGTTTGCACAATCTGTGTCCAACTTCGTTCGATACGTTCCGCGGGGGAGAATGGAAATTGCTTGGAACTTTGTGTGAAAAAATGCGCGGTACGGCGGAACCTGCTGTTCTTCGATTGTCCTGTCATTCCAACGTCGAAGTCATTCGAATCGCGAACAACGCAAGTTAACACAAAAAAATCGAGGACAAATTTCAAACGACACTTTTTTATGGGTATCTCGAATCGTCTTTTTAAATATCGATCGCTTCTTTTTTCGACACCTCGTGTATTAAAGACGTTTTTGATTAATATTAATCGTGAAGAATTAATGAACGCTGAGGACAAACCAACTCGCCCTTCTCGATTGTAATTATTTAATGTACGCGTCGATTGATTAATTGGAGTTTCGATTAATCAAAATCAGAAATATTCCAAGACGAACACACAGTGAAACGAAGAAACGCGAATAGGCTGAGGACAAATCAACCCCTGTTTCTCTGACTGCAAAATTGTCCAATATATCAACGATTAATTAATTACTCTCCTCGCCACTGAAACATTCTTTTTGCCCACCAAACTTGCCCCCCGGGATTTCTCTCCCTTTATCGTCTGGATATTATCCGAGCGACAGGATTGTCCGTCTCCTCAAACGGTTGCAAACTTTTTCCAACTTGCAGTTTCATCGCCGCAGAATCTGACCCGGCCAGGTCCTTAGGATAACGGATTATTTGTCCAACTATCGATCCGTGCAGATGAGAGACCGTTCGACGGGACAACTCGAGAAGCAGCTGGAGCAACCTGGAAGACCGCAGCCAGCCAGTTGCCAAGGGAGACATTTTTTGAAGAAGACCACTGATGGGACCGACCTCGAGACCACTAACACTATGGCTTCGCACGAAAATTTCTTCGTTACCGACCTTTCAGCCGTTTATTTATTTATTTCGATTTTCTGACGCGAATCACTTTGCTTTTCCAAGCATTGGAGATACTTGACGCAGCCTTTCCTTTGTTACAACTAATCGTTGCATCGTGTCGGATGTCAACTAAATTCGTGCTCGTTTGAATCTTCAGTTGGAAGAATTGACGAAATTCGAATTTTATTTTCTACATGCTCCTTTCAAACGCGAAACTACGAGTGGTGACTCGATGATAAAGGATCAAGGGTGCCGTGTTTTAACGCGCTAACCTTCGAGAAGAATTTACACGCATTTGTTACACTTACACGTGTTCTCCTCCGCGCAAATAACTTTGCAGGGACGTGAGAGATATCGCCGCTCTTTTTACAGGTGGCAAGGCGAGTGACTTTGCGCAGTGTCGTACAACTTTCATTCGGTGTTAAGATCAGTTTTACCAGAGACAAGAGGAATATCCAGATATCGCTCTACTTTCAGGAGAGGAGCAAGTCGGACGGAAAAGTCGAAAGTCAAAAGTCAAAGTGTTTGAACAGTCGAGTCGAGTTGAGAAGTCGCAGAGAAGCCGCCGAGACGTTGAAGTTTAATCGGATAATTCGCCGCGGCACTACCGAATGAACTACATTTACTGCGTGTAATATGTCTGGAATGATATTGTATTCATAACATTTACGATTATCGTGTCGCTACAATTACCAAACATTAAAGCGTAGAATTAAAAAACTGCACGACTTGTACCCCAGCAAGAGGAATATCCAGATAAGGCCCAGAAGCAACTGTTCCGACTAGGAAAATTTTATCGATACGCAAACATTTGAATCGATAGAAAACAAGTTACAGGCGCGATCGCTCGGTACCGGACAACGCCACTCCTACTCGAGGTCTACGCCACGCCCCCTCGCGAATCACGTGACCCAAATCAACCAATCGCTAATTTTCGTTGCATCAGCGTTGCACCAAAATCTCTTTCAGTGATAAAAAAAAAAAGTAAACTGAGTGATACGAGCTTTTGTTTACACGTTCTACGGGAAATTTCAATCTCTGAAATATCCAACGATAATTACTAATTTCCAGTGTTGATCGATCATTTTCTTATATGTACTCTACAATCATAATTTTTAATATACTCTAATTGGGAGATGACTATTACGATCATGTGGGTAAAATTTGGAACAAGTCTTCTTAATAAATCTTATTAAGAAGTCTAATTCCCTTCTGAGAAGTTACCGACAAATCATTGATCGTACAAGTAATTATCGGTGGTTGATAAATAATACCACCCCTGACTTGATAAAAAGTTTTCGACCAAATAAAATAAAAAACTAGAATTGGATTCTCGAAAGCACAAAAGATTCCAATGTAATAATTAACACCCTGTTTTATAGATGGTGCAGTATTATACATTGCACGTTTTTCAAAGCAGTCAAACTAATAAATAAATATTCCTCGCTATTAAACAATACAAAACTAGATTATCGATACATACTGGATAATTACATACGTAAGATTCTTCAAAATACATTCTCAAAATTGATTCATTACGAGATAATGCGAAACAATTGTGTAAAGTAACATAATAATAAATATTACCATTCCCCTTCGTCGTTCCACGTTATTTCAATTTTAATTGAAATTCTCAACACGGAGCGTGGCTGCGAAACTTTTTTTTAACAATTTCCAATGTAGACGGTGCATATATGCAGGGTCATCGGATGATGGACGTTTTAATATCAGTCCACGCGACTCGGCCGGTGATGTATCCGGCGGTGCACGCGCACGCGATACGAAAAACCGATTATTAAGCCGAGAACGTGGAAAACTTCCGGCTAACGCGGCAGCGATACGCGTGCAATTAGCACGCCAGCAGACGGAGCAATTAAACATTTAGCAGTTAATTCGTCGGTGTAACGACTACATCGTCGCGGCAAGCTTGTAACAAGTTTCACGCCTCGACTTCAACACCACCGATCGGCTGGACTTGTTACGCTTCTCAAATTGCGGCGAGAATTGTTTCGAACGCGAATATACTTTCGATCCCACCGCTTTCGACGAGTTTAATTAGATTAATTCGAATTTTAACGAACTGACGTACGGACCCCTACGGTTCCAGCTTGCGTTCAGATAGACAGAAAAAAAAGGAGAGAACGTTTCCACGCACGTTTGAATTTTTGCAATTTCTCCTGCGAAAATTGGATTAATTCAAACCCACTTTTCCACTCGCTGAGAATGACGAAACACTCACGACTGTCGCAAAGGGAAGCTTCGCTCTTTAAAAGCGGGACCGAAGTGATCCGCCTTCAGAAAGTTGCAACAATTTTTCATCGTCACTGTTTTTCATAACTTTCCGCTTTGTAAATATTTGTCAAAAGAACGATAACGAGCTACGGATTTGAGGATTAAACATCGGAGCCTCTTGTTGCGATAGTGACAAAAACATCTGACGAAGCTCGCGCGCCGAGTAGTTCCGGTTCTCTCTCTCTCTCTCTCTCTCTTTCACTCTCTCTTTCTCTTCGTTGCTCGCAACTTAATTTCGCGCCTAGGGAAGCCATTGCCTATCGCGGATATTGGAAGCGGCGCTTCATCCAGGCGAGGCAAAGAGTCGATCCAGATTTTAATGGAGGGGCCAGTCCTCAGATTACTTCCGCTTCCCGTATGAAGCGCTTCATTGTCTGTCGAAATTGAATGATTGAGTGGCGACTCGGGGAGGAAGACGTAGGTATAGGACGGTCCTTTCCACCGCGATTTCCGGCGACGAGCTCGTGGAAGAGCCTCTCTTCTGAACCAGCAGAGAGCGCCTACTTACTCCCTGTTAGTCCCATTTTTAGAAACGAGAACCGGTCGTTCCCGGTTTGGCCACGTTTTCCAGATTTCTATCGTTGCGGGTTCTGAGAAACTTATAATCGTAATTTGTAATTATTCCAATAATATAATTGCGATCGACACTATCAAGATTGTGCAACAAACGTTGAGCGGTCGAATCAACAGTTCGCATTGCTCGTTTGACTGTGTTTGAACCGACGGATTTTCCATCACGTTTATTTTCGACTCGAGTAGGATTTAGATAATATTACTTGTTCAATATTATATCATTATATTATTAATAATATTAATCGTTAATTGAAATACGATATAATAATACCGTTTGACAGTGTGTTATACTATCTCGTATCTTATCACGCTTTCATCGTGTACCCTGCGTCTGAATTCGATACCCTTTGTTTGACAATCCTTTGTATCGTTCCTGTGGTAAGATACACTATCTGTCGTGAATATTTTTCATTTAACGTTGCTCGAATTACTCTGCCTGATCATGCACAGATCCCCGATACTCCTTTCGTTTGACAATGTTTGGGTAAAGCATTTTCATTCCTGCAATATTTCTCTGACAATTAGATTTCGATTTCAGGCCATATATACGTGTACAGGGCAATGAGAAACGTTGAAGTACTTTTTATTTTCGGTATATATGATCGTGGATGACAAGATTATAAAAAGAAAACAACAGATGATCGTCCTAAGATTATGTCTGACGACATTTGAAAGTTACAATTCTCATATTGACTCATCTTTGAACCCTTTAATGTTTCTACACTATGCGCAATTTGCTGTAATCAAGAATCTACACTGTGTAATCTGTCGTTGGATGCAACACATTTGTAGTGAGAACATGACGAAATAGTAGTTAGATGACGAAATTTCAACCAATTTCCGATTAATCTCTGTTCTTTGAGTGGTATTCTAAACTGCCATTGTGCAACTGTTGTGTGAATTCCAATTGGAGTTGAGAACGAGTGCCATCGATTATAGAGGGTGTCCCAACATCGGGAGGGGACGGTTTCAGGAAAAGATTTTATTCTTCGAATTACCTGTCGCTCGAACCCCGTCAAGGGAAAAAACCGAACGATCTCGTCCGAAAGATCAACGACTAGAGGGCTCGCAGACTCACCGCGACTGAACTGATCGTTATTCGCGATCACTCGCTCGGCGTTCTTCCTGGCGATGTAAAACCACTCGCTGCTGTTGCTCAGGTACTTGTACTCCATCGCCAGGTCCTTCACCAAGATCCCGTCTTGGTCCTGCAGGCGATGAGCGAAGGGACAGTAAAGCCAGCGGTCCCTGTACTGCAGTTTGTCGTAGCAATTCCCAGCGGCGAATATGTCCTCGTCGAACTCGACCATCGACAGGATGCTCGCGTGTAACAGGTATTCCGAGGAGAGCATCACCTCTGGCGCGTACTTCCACAGCCTGGTGAGCATGTTGGCCCTGTTCACAGCTAAATTCGCCTCCAGCCTGAATCTCTCCTGGGCGTACTGGTCGACGATCCCCTCGCCGAGGTTCAGATCGGTCCCGGCGGTGCAATTCTCGCCGAGCAGGTGTTGGTTCTCGATGATACGAAGGAACCTCGTGACGATGTCCACGTGGACTGGCTCCTTGCTCGACTTGCCTTGATCGCCGTCCTTCCCGTAATCCTCGTAATCCTCGCTCTCCGAGCTGTTCTTGCCCCCGTCGCTGTCGTAGACGTCGTAGTCCTCCAGAATGGCAATCTCCGCGTCGTCCAGGTCGCTCCTGTCCCCAGACGGCGCGCCGTGAACGACGTGGCCGTATATCTCGGACGAATTGCCGGCGGTTCGATTGCCAGACAGCCGGGACCTGTTCCTGGCGATCACCTTCCTCAGTTTGTTCAACGAGTCGTCCTTGTGCTGCCTCGTTCTGCCTTCCTTCCTCCTGTCGGACCCGGCCTCCGACAGCCTGGTGAGCAGTTTGTCCAGGTCCACGGTCGACCGTTCGTCGATCGTGCCCGAGGATCTCAGATCCTGGCCGGTGATCACGTTCTTGCCCCTGGATCTGTCCAGATTCGAGACGGTCTCGACCCGCGACGCGTTGTCCGTCGCCTGGGTCCTTCTGCCGGATCCATCGGACGCGAACAAAGAGTCCGGATCGTCCAGTTTCACCTGTCTCGCAAAGTGGCTTCTAGACCTGCCGTGTCTGATCTGAGTGGCCGGCCTCTCGATGCTGGTTTCCACCAATCTCGGCTTGGACGGGATCGTTCGGCCATCGTTCTCCTCGTCCGACGCGTCCTCCGTCGTCGCGCTCTCGTGCATCTCCAGCCGGTCGACCAGCTTCCGTTCGATGAACGACGGTCGATGATTCTGCTGGTGACGCAGCAGCTCCCTCGGCCTCTCGATCTGTGCCTCCTGATCGGCGTGGCCGGCCAGCCCGGGCCAAAGCGTGCACGTGAGCAGTACGAGCAGCGCGTACCAGCCGCATGTGACACTCATCTTAGAGCGGGTTCACGGCCATCAACGGCAAGCACAGTCCGTAGGCAAGGCCCCCCCTCCCCGGCCCAGTCACGTCATCCGGACAGGAGCCGGCGTTTCAACGCGGCTACCGTCATTTTCGTCACGTGTTCGCGACACACTCTGCCGACCCGGGATCAGCCCACCGCGTTCATTTCAGCTGTCGCATGTTTCGCCGCGCTCAGCGCTCCACGGCACTACGGAATTCACGGAATTGCACTGCGCGGTGACGATTCGCGACTCTCGGGCGTTTCTTCAGCGGGGACCACGGCCCTTCCGCCGGAAATGTTCATGTTTGTCTCTCCGTGTTGCGACAGGCATCGCGACACCAATTATTATTATTATTATTATTACTACCACCCCCGGCGTCTCGGTCTGAGATTTTTCGCAAGGAGATTGTCTCAGGTTGGGTCATCGGATTTCGAACGACAGACGTCGGTGGCGGCCTCGCGAGTCATCGCGAGCCGCTTCCTGGGCGACGAGCGACGCGGAACTGAGAGGCGTTTGCAGGCGTCTCCGCTGTGTGGGGGGAACGCCAAGATCCACTCGCGCTCGCACGCGGCGCCAGACTAAGGGTTGAAACCGACCAACCCCCGTGCTACCAGCGCGCAACGCTCCGTGCAACGCGCATGTTCCGTTTAGATGATTTTATTAGAATCAAGCCGGATCTGTTGTTTTCATCGCGACGCGTTTCACGAGCGCGAGATCATTCCGGTGCATTCGCTGCCCCTCGCTGTCCAGAGGGATCCGTCGTGGATCGCTCGAACCGATATTTGGCGAATCGAACGTGTCGTTCGTTTGGCCATGAGACGATCTTGGAACGTCCTCCGATAGTCACAAATGGGTCACAACGCGTAACCTGGAGTATTCTCAACGAAGGCGGGATTTATTGATCAATCTGTTTGGTTGCTCGGCCTGCGGGATTTGTGTGATTTTTAATGGAACATGCATCGCACTTGGAGCCTCGACTTTGGTAATTTTTCATAAAAAACACGATCGTTGATTTCAGAAATCAAGCGACGATTGTACCCAATGTGCGGTTCCAGTAAATATTCTAACTGATTCCTACACTCTCGGTATTTCGGTTTATCCGTACGTGTTTGCGCCATCGCCTTCAGACGCAGAAGAGTCCTCAAAGGGCACGATGCCATTATTTTGCTCGTCGCGTTGTTGCTTAACGACCGAAAAGAGCCACGCCGGTGTCGCGATATTAAACAGCGAGTCGATATAATGTCGAATTAATTTTCCAAGCGATAAAATATATCGTTCCGTTGCCGGGATAACGATTAAAAGGGAATGCGCGCGGATCCGTTCCGGCGCAACGGTGACAATTTATCACATAACGTGTAGACATATTGGCGTACAACCAACCAACACGTTGATACCTAATGCGGTGGAAAATGCGTAGCAGCAGTGCAAATTCTCCCAGCCCGGGGGAGAAAAATGTTACGGCACACATCATGGAAACAAATGCACGCCGCTGAATATCAAATGAACACGCAGCTATTTTTCCCTTCCCTTCCCTTGAATAAATCCACTTCCGCTCAGAGTTTGTCCAACGATCGACGATTCGAACGCGACTGGAGATTTCAATCGATCGCGATATTTCGAAATTTCGCTCGAGCTACGAGGGGAAAAAAAGATTGCCGAGCGATTGAATATAAAAGTAATTGGAATTCTAGCTTGCCCTTTGGAACGCCGTGTCTAGGTTGCAATTTATCTAGGAAAACGTATTAAACGAGATCGTGGCTGTTGGGATAACTTTCGATGAAAATTCTGCTCAGGTTGGCCCCGATTTCGAGGCTGCAATTAACAATTCCCCCTTTCGAGAAGAACGAGAGGACAAAGATGACAATTTGTCCTTTCATCCGGCGAGAAGTTCCCTGCCGAGAGTTGAACTTTCCTCGAGATGAAAGGGAGCACGTCCTGCCGAGGAGAAAAATTCACCGAAGGAAAATTAGCGGGAAATAAAGACTCGTCAGCCATCCGGCATCGAGTTCCTCAAAGACGGTTGGAAACTCGAGTGGGATACAGTTCTCGTCGAAAAGTCTCGAATTCCGCGAACACGCGTTGCACGGAAGCCGCAGGAAAGATCGCAGGAAACACGAGACTGCCTTGCCAGACCCCTCGCGAGCACCGTGGATGCTTGCAGTAGTCTCCGAATGAACAGCCGTTATATTTGAATATTTCGCCGATAACACAACAGACATTAACGATATCCCGAACGAATGAATGAACGCTGTCGCAATTTTTGCGAATTTTGCGAATATTGCGGAATAATCTCTCTGCATTTCCGGATTAAAAAATTCCCCACGCGGAGCGGTAGAAGTAAAAAATCCCCAAGTTCCAAACTCTGAATCTGAACGAAATCTCTGATTTAAAAAAATCTCTCCAGCTGACTCTTTCCTTCGAGTTCCCAAATTTGTGACTTTTGGAACACACCTGACCGCGCCATTCTCAAATGGGCATTCGTTAGGGGTTAAAAATAGATTGAAACACGAGACGCTCGTGTGATGTCGGGTCATTTTCGAAAGAAACGCGCGATCGCTATCGCCATCAGGAGCCACGAGTCAGCAACAAGTGTCTGAAGACGCCCCCCGTTGCCTGCAGCGAGAGCCGCGTGGTCAGATCGCGCTAGAGCCAGACCTCCACGTGCAAATTGATCGTACTAATCAACTTTGATTACTAGGATCAATCGCCATCGGCGAACTACTCCCTGTCTGAGTAGTTCGATTTACATCTATCAAAGTTTTCTACTCGAGTGAACGATTACAAAATTTTCTCAATGTCTTCGGGGACATCTCGCTCTTAAAAAAAATATTATCTTCGTGCAAACTGGCAACTGCCACGCGTCAAAATTAGTCAAAGTTTCTTCTCGAAACCTACAGTTTGAGCATAAACGAAAACTAATCAGCGTTTTCTGTCCGACAAACAGCGAAACGAAAAAAAAAGCAAAAAAAGCGCAGTAACTGCAAGTTGCATACCAATCCGATTGCAATGCTTTTAATTCGAATTACGCTGCACTTGTGTCGCAAACACTGAAAGGCTTCTTCAGACACTTGTTGCTGCCCGTGTCCCTAATGGCGATAGCGATCTACGTTCGAACGAAAGAGAGCCATTAAAACCTACTAGGAATTTGTCATCGTCGGCAGACAATATCCACGACGAGGAATCGGTTTTGACAAAGTCCACGGACTTTTACAGACGTGTGTAATTTACAATTTTTACTGTAAACAAATGAGCAAGTTTCGTCAACGTTCGAGCATTGAATTTCTTTTTTTTTTGTTTTTTTTTTTTTACGAAGCGATCCCGCCTCGTGTTAAAATTTAATGACGGTTTTAAATCCTATAATTAATTATTTAATCACGATCGACTATTACGACCGCGAAAGAGCTTGGCTCTCCATCTGTTGTCTCGATAAATCTTCTGATAGCGGGAGAACTGCATTATCGGCAGAGCACGGCATATTTGAAAGAAACAGCCTCACGGTTGTAACATAAATTTATTAGTTCAAATAACGTGAAATTGCTTCACTCGACTAAATGGTAACGAATTATAATTATACAATTAGTAATTATAATTTAATTCAATTTGTTAATACTTCTCCGTACTCGATGAACAGAATTTACAGAATAAAATTAAACGGAAGAAACTGGAGTTATAAATTCAGACTACGAAAGAATTAGAATGACACGTGTATAATGATTCATTCTATTAACAATTTTATGTACAAATACTAACACCGAGATTGTAGCGGCCTGGGATTCCTCAACTACGAGTTTCGAACTCTGACTAGCACAAGCCGCTAGTGGCTGCGCGCCTAGCGTCGAGGTCTTGCCGATCTCTGACGTTAAGTAAAGCAGTGGTGAACCCCGCCTAGGATGGGTGGATGCGCGGGGAAATCAAGCCTAGTGGGGGGTGGGTAGTTACAATAACAAGCGTCTGGGCTAAGTCGCCTGCCATCAGTCCCAGTGGATGGATGGATGATGAGTTTCTTCTAGGTAGTTAGAGTGATTCTGAGGCGAAACACGCATCAACTTTCTTCTCACTCTCATGACCCAAGTCCATACGTCCTTTCACCTCTCTTCCCACAAGACGTTGATAACTAGTGCCCCCTGCAGAAACTTAACTTAAATCTTCCTTCTCGAAACTGCTCGAATCTTCCTTATCAATCGCGATAATATCAATAAAAAGCGAAATAAAAAATATACGTGCGCATATGTTACAAATTTATAAAAATGGGTAGTAACACGTTTTTACAATCAACGTTTATCGATTATAAAAAGAAAAATCGATAAAAAGTTGTTATTCGTTTTTTACCGTTATTTTGACGTTTTTCATTCTTTACCTTCAACGATTCTCAAGTTTTAGTTTCCGCGAAGCAAAAACCAAAGAAAATATGTGCGAAAAAGTCGTTTGCATACCGATTTATATCTCTGTGATGGATATGTATTCAAATGTGATGCACGATCGCTAAACTTTGAACACCAGTGAATTAAAGGTTGATAAGTAACTCGACGACCCGAGAACATATTTATAGTTCTTGACATTTATATCCTCGTGTAATTACATTATAAAAAATTACGAGAGTAATAATTATGCAGCTAATGATAGGAAGATATTTAAAACAAAAAGTTTAACGTTTCATTTGATTCCTTTATTAAATTCCTTTTACATTTTGAAGATCGAAATTTTCTAATTTAGTCTTTGCATTAAAATGTTTTCCTCGTACAAGGACCATTAGAAGAAAAAATTTAAATTTTGTCTTTTACACAAAAATAATATAAAATTTAACATTCTTTATTTCGGGATATTTTCCCGAATCTCCACGAATTTTAGAGAAATTTAAATTTCGAAATTTCGCATTCTACGAAACGCGTTTGACACGATTTGAGACGTGGATGTTTGAAATTTGGACTCTTGAGAAAAGAGAAATTTGTAAGATTGACGCGAGTTTTAT
>KQ435798.1:1151744-1166194 GCA_001276565.1 Melipona quadrifasciata | reverse complement strand
CTAATGAATTATTAATGATTTAATTCATGAATTATGAATGAATTAATAATAATTTGAATTAATTTAATAATATTTCATTTGCGTATTTTTTTTTTTTTAATTTGCTAAACTTTGTTTCTTAACGTTTGAATAGAATAATCTATTTTTTCTTCTTATTTCTACATTTCTCAATTCTATAATGTTTGAAAACACCGAGGTATTCACGATATTACGTAATCTCTCGGTTAAGTTTCCCGTATTTTCTGATTGGTTACTACTATACCTTGACAAATTTGCAAATCAAATTGTTTCTTTTTCTTCGACAAATTTGTGTACTTGCATGATTTTTACACATCGTTTCATTTCTTGATTTTTAGTCGAATTTAAAAAGGAACGGACATCCACCTCTTTACGATTAACGTTTTGTTTATACGTTAAAAAAGAAATAATTGGGCATAGGAAAAATTATCCCTTTAGAAATGATTTCATTCGTCGTTCTACCATCAATCACGTCTTGGAATATTCTGTGAAAAGTAGAGTAGAATTTCTCCAAAAACTAAATATATATTCATTCCTCTCGACACTGACAAACCAAATAATATATATCACTAATCACAGTAACATTCTTAAAAATTACCATGTTAAAATATTCTATGTAAATTAGAACAAATTCTACACAAAAAAAAAAAAAAAAAAAAAAAAAAAAAAAAAAAAAAATGAAAATCAATTTCTACATGCATATTTCAAATGTTGAGTCACGTTCTAAAAACTCGTTGCAATTACGCATAAATTGGAATTATTAGTGTCTTGGGAAAATGAGAATGAAAACTGCAGTACTAGTAGTATTATTCCAATAAATTCCGAAACTAGTTCCCAATTATTCTAATATATATATAGAATCACATTCTACAAATTCGGAACTACACACGAATGTTGATTCTCCGAAAGTTGGAATACTCTGCAGAAAAATTCCCTCTACTCGAAATTCGAAAACCAAATATCCATCATATTGTTTTGCACATCGATATTGGCCAAATTACGAGAGAAATTACAAAGCAACCTCCGTGTTTGAACAAACTCTCCCAAACATTCCCATTCTGACTGATCGTCAACTCGTCGAGCCTTGTTTCCTCTTTCGACAGATCTTGTCAGCTCTTCGCCAACGCGTTAGGAAAGCATTCAGAGATCCAACCGATAGGGGTGAGAAACTATCGGACACGGGGTATAGTGCTCGTGTCGTCCACGATCCGTTGAACGCGTGAAGACGAGAGCGTGTTTTCATCAGTGCCGGGCGTTTGAAGTCGGATTAACTGCGCATTGTTAGCCGTTGTATCCATCTCGGCCATTCCATTATCCCGCTGATTGACGTACCTAATCGCATCAATTGCGTAACAAATGGAAATTAGGCTGCTTCGGAATGGTCAATGCCATTCGTGCGCTCGGCCGGCGAATACACGCGGCGCGGAAACAAACGATGTTTGTCAAAAAAAGGCTTCCTTCGATTATTTTACAAGAGAGATAGAGAAAGACAGACAAAGAGAGAGAAAAGGAGGGGGGTTGAATTACACGAGCGCGAAGAATCATCTCGGCTTTCTTCGTCGGTGGTCGACTTGACGAATTGCGTCAAATAACCTGTTATGGTGGCGTTGACCCGCGTCTGGGTCAGAGTTGGGCAAGTTTCGTTTGAGAAATACAAAGATAAAAAAAATGACAATTTAACTTAAAGCGACGGTGATTTGGCATTTTTGCAACTTTGCAAACAACGTGGGGAGGAGTTTGACAAAGTTTGACAAAGTTTGACAACGTTTGACAAAGTTTGCGAGAAATAAAATAGAGAATAAAACGGAAAGTTATTTCATTCGACAGTCAAGTAACGAAATTACTCGCTCGGCCGAGTAAACTGGCGCGAAATTATTTCTAGATAGCATCCAACGAGAGAGGAATTATTTTCCAAATGTTGCGTTTGAATAATGTACTTTTAAAAATGACGAACCAAATAATACATCTTTTTTCTTTTTTTCTTTGGACGTTATTTGAAATGTGAAAATAACGGAACAATGAAATAAATTAATCTTTAGATACGAGGGATTAATTCTTACTTTTTTTTTTTTTTTATTTTCTGAACGTGACAAAATCGAAGAGAAAACATTTCAACATTCTATTAGACAAAATCATGCATGGATGAAAGTCGATGAGCAAAAGAGCCGCGGGCAAAGGAAATATACGACATATGAATTCATAATCTTTATACGATGTTGTTCCACGACGATAATCGCATCGACAATCATGTACGTAAATCAGACATTTTCATAATTCACTTTGACTTCGGTACGGAGCGTATAGTAACAAGGAGGAACTGCAGAAGTAATAATCAACATTAATATTAATCGACAATTAAAATTCAATATTAAGTATTCCGTTTCATTTGTTTCGTACAAAAAAGCAGAATTTCTGCTGGCAAAATCAAGGAAATATTGTGAAACTTCTGAACTGACAATTCTTTATTAGGAAGGAATGTGTGAAAATCCGAAATTTGACGACAACTCAATCCTTTCATTGTAAATTATATTACTTTTATATTCGTTATAAATTATGTACTTAATTTTAAAGTTGTGAAATCCTGGGACAACGAAAAAAAGAGAGAATCTAGTCTGAAATAAATAAATAAACCTAGTCTAAACAAAATCTAAACAAAAGTTATGAAAAATAAATCTTCTCACGAATCTCCTTACGTAAAGTTCCATAGTTGAATTTGTAAAAGGCTGATTTCTGAATTGTAATATATTGACTGAAAAGAACAATCAGCTCAATGTGCCAGTATAATTAGTTTTCAGAAAAAAAAAGAGTCTTACGCAACGATGTTTCGAATAGCCAAACATACATAAAACTATCCGTCCATAGTTCATGGTGATTCGTAAAAGAAGGAAAGCAAGCGGCGATAAGAAAATTTGTCGCTTTGCAACATTTGGTTTGAATGATTAATTCTATTCAGTGGCCTGTAAATTAATATTTACAGTAAATACTAATATATAAATATACGTCAAACATTGAAAACTAAAAATATTTCTCAAAGATTAAACTAAAGTTCAAACGAATCTAATAGAAATGTTTACTCGTATTCTCTTGAGAAAATTGTATGGTTTCCAAAACTCGAATCTTTATGTGGAAATGAAAATGGCCAAATGAATGTTATATCAAACAGTGTGTTTCATGTTGGATATAACTAGAAGACAAAATAGTCTTCAATGCTTGACAAAATGAGGAATTCTCTGTCTAAAATACAGAAGTAGATACTAAATACTAAGAAACAAAGACCAAACATTAATTGATTCTATACATTAATCGTTATGTTATCTATATTTGATTTGGAAAGCATGTAGGTTTGTGCGATTCATCCACTTTTGAATAATTAATAAAGTTCATAGGAAAAAATTAATATTAAAAAAAAGAAAAAATGCTGCGTAGAGACTTTGGCTTTGATTGTCTCAAATGAAATTTAACCATATTAAGAGGCAAATTCTGTAAAGACAGGTAAGAGTGAACATGCAGTATAAAGGTAGATTGATATTCATTGACAGAATCTGAATGAGAATGAATTCTGAATTTGCATGCAAATCTAAAAGACACAAAACACCGCCTTGATATTACAATGTGCAATTTCATCATCATTTCACAGTTGACGCAATTACACTAATGGGAAGGAGAAAAGCTATTTTAGATGCTATGTGCTTTTTATTTTTATTATAGAAAAGGTTGTGATAAAATAAAATGCAATATTCAACTAGAAGTAGAGAATTACAAAAGAGAGACACAAAAGTCAACGTCCAGAAGTATAAAGCAACTATGTGAGCCAAATCATGAAATACATGCGTGATATGTGAAATTCATATCAGTCGTGAAGAGTAGTAGATAACCCTCGCATTTGAAACTTATTATTCCCATGAAATTTTTCGCAATCAAGAAACTTTCCACTATTATAAAAGACATTAAATTTCAATTTTGATTATTAGAAAATCTACTTTATGATGATCAAAGTTACAGAATACTTTAAAGTATTTTGATAATAATATTGATTCCTCTGAAGAATAAAAGAAATTCTCACAATCAGAAATTTGATAATAAAGATGACACGAAGAAGGAAATTTTGGAAATGTTTGAAGGAGATATCTTGCAAGCATATTCGATGTCTAGACAGAGTCTAGATGATAATAGTCTAGATGACTCTTTTCAAGCAGAGCACAAAGAGCTTGAGAATGAAGGAACATTAGTGATTGTTGTAATGGAAGATTTCATTCAAAACGTCTTTGAAAAATCTAAAATCTAGACTTCAAATTTCAGATAAATTGCTTAAAATCTAAATATCAATTTTTATATAAAAATCTATATGGCTAGAAGACAAAATGTCCTATTATAAATCTTTCAAACTGTCCATTTCCTAAGATATTAAAAAAATGGAGTGCAGTTGTGAAATAAAATGGAACAGCATGTACTACGCATATTGCTTGCTGCATTTTTGTTTCAAGTGGTGATATTGGATACATGTGCCAGCAAAAATAATTAAATAACTATGAAATTAGTTGACCAGAGCGAAAAAATCATTTAAAAAGCCTAGAACATAATAAGTTGTCAAATAACTAATCAAATATGTTTGAACTATGGTAATTTCACAGACAAGGTCATGTTTTTCGATTCAACGACAGGAAATGTGCGACAGCACGCAACAGGAGAATAAAATTTCAGGAAAAAATTAGCGTGTGTGAACATAATTTCTCGTTCGACCGGTTCGTAATTGGTAAAATTACATCTTTTACAAATATTTGCATTCCAAAGTAAATATTTGTAAATTAAAAGAAAAACGAGAAATAATTAGTCAAATAAAACGGATAATTGAAGATAAGATAGAATTTAAAAAAGATTAAATTAAAATTGCGAAATGGGATTAAATTTTTAAAATTTTAATTTTTATCACGTTAGAAAAGTTTTGACTCGTATCAAGGAAGAGGGCATTATCTCTTGAGGGAATAAAACAGGGCCAATAATTAGCAATTTTCTTAAAAATTCGGATATACAACCTTATGATTCATTTACATAACCTTATTTATTTATATAACCATAAAAAGAGCATCTAGTTTATTTATAAAGATAGAAACGAATCTTGTTGCATTTCCTTGATGAAAAGAAGCAAAACCAAACGTTTCGATTATTTTACAAACGTAATAGAGTTTGCATGAGAATATCGGAGAATTTTATAAATATCTGCGGCGAGGATCGATTTCTTTATTCAGGATTGAGTGTCAAGTTAAAGGATCGAGTGTCCAGAACGTTCTGCACAGCTCGATACGAAATATTCTTATCGAAATTGCAAGTCATATCAAAGTGTGATTATCCCGTGTTGAGTATGACCACGCTTCTTATCTACTCGTACTTCTTTTTTATAAATCATTGGACACGTAGCATGTATACTTGAAATTTTTCTCAAAATGTAATTCCAAAATAAAACTTAAAAAAATATAATTAATTCTGATATTATTATATTATTATTATATTTATATTTGATATTATCTATTATTCACATTTTGATTAATAATTTATTTAACAAGATTTTTTCCAAGAAATGCTTGAATCAGAAAGATAATTTTGTTCCATGGGTAAAGTCGAACTCTACTCAATCAAAACTCACACATATTTGAAAAGTAGTCAAATCTGAATTCGAGAACAAATTTAAAAATTCAAATACAGTATTCTTTGCACAGAAGTTTACAGATGACCAATTTATATTTCCTCATAAAAGACATAGAAATTGCATAAATACGTAAGTCTTGATAAAAGTCTTCATAAATGTATTTATTAACATATTTCAACGTTCTTTAACAGATCGTTATTCCTCCATTTTTTACGTAGGAAATGTCAATTCGCTAATCAAAAATCAATGCTGTTTTAATTTTAAATAACAAGAAAAAACGAAAAACTACCTAAAGATATGAAGGTAAGAAAAAGAATGTTAATCAAGGAATATCGGTCATTACTGATATGGTAATACGGTTGGTGGAAAGAAAATGTCATTGACGCAATGATAATTTTTATTCAAAATAATCAGCGTGTTAAATATATATTTAAAGAGATAAATTTGACCGTGTAAAATATCGTACAAATATTGCAATAGCGTATCTAATATCTTCAACGCTGCGCGCGCATACTTGTACGTGCACAAAATTTAATTCGACTCACCAATAATCTAGTCTTACGCCAATGGTTTCCAGCGTGTTAATTACTTTATTGTTCTTAATTATTTCCTGGCTCACTCCGTTTAGATATTTGTATTATAATCATTCCGATGACTGCATCAAACCTATGGCAAAGGAATTTACAAAAAGATATAGAGATATACGTAGAAATGTTAAAAATAAATTCAACATACAAAGTATAACGATCAGGTATAACGATCCCCTGACTCAAAATAACGGTCATTGAAAGAAAAGAAATTGTCGATACTTTCTACTAAACTATACGATTTTGCGGACCAGTATACCTTTAAATCACTCGTTGGCACAGATTTGCGGCAATAAAAGTCATTTTTCCTCGCAATTTTCACAAAATAACGCGGATTGAAACTGATTCGACGCGGTGGGGTTGAAAACGCGGAAAATACTAGCGCCCTCTGCTTTTCCCCTATAAAATAAAATTTAAATTCAAATCATATTGTACCCTTATATTATCGTACTATATTATTTCTTTAATTTATCTTACATAAGAATCACGTAACAAAATTTAATTAATATACTCTTTTTTGTTAATCATCTCTAACTAGTTATGATACATAGAATTTAAATAAAAAGTCAACTCAATATTCAATAATACCGTCAGTTAAGAAATTATTCTGCTTCCTGTAGCATTCACTTTTTATTTTGTACTCATAATGATATCGTATCTTGCTTTATCATACGCTTTTTAAAAAAATAAAAAAAAAAGAAAGATTAAAATGAATGGAGAACAGCGGACGCGTAGGTTCCCGAGAGAACTAGTTCTGTCGGTCTGTCTCGCTCCGCGAATTTATCAAATTCTCCGCCACGTGCGTGGCGAAAAGCGCAAAAGAGGCTCAGCTGGGCCGTGTATTAATTCACTTACGATTGGCCGCGAGTCGGAGGCTCGGCTGAATCGTTTAAAAATAAATTACCACTCGGTCGAGTGTCGTTGCGATTTAAATTGAAACCGGCCAGTGCACTCGCAGAAATCTCTCGCCGGCCGTGTTCGCGTTACTGCTCATCTCGCTTCGAAGCCGTTTCCTCAGACAGCGTCGCTCGTGCTTGCCTCCGTTCTGCTTCATTCGAGTGATGACATACGTCTCGGGCAACATATAATTGATCTGTGCGCATTTTAAGATGAATCGCGAGTATTATCTACGCGTAAATGTGCAACCGCTAGAATGAACTTAACCTCAAAGTCGCTCGGGCTCGTATCTGTTTCACGTCGTAAAAGCTACATACGTTTTCCGCGGGATTGCCGTCTCAGTTGGCATTGATGTGCTTTTTCAGTAATTTGCGTAAAGTGCGATTCGAAGAATTCCCTCTGACACCGTGCGAAAAAAGAGTGACAATGTACATTTAATAGTGGCCTTGTTGCATGGAGGAAAAGTATTTCGTGTTTGCCCATTAACCATTTATCCAACGATGTAAATGGAGACAAAGAGACTAAGAAAAACGATATAATTAGTGCGGCACGCATAGGTAAACGATGTGTAACGTCGGCGCGCATTGTCGTACCCAGTAGTATTGCGTCACAAATTTATGCAAACGAAAATGCATTTGCTCGTCGTAACCTTGCATTCCGTGCGTCATTGATCCTCTTGTGTTTTTCTAAAAATTCAAATGGAATAATGCTTAATATCATTGACGAAAATACGTGGTTTCCCCCTTTGGCGATATTTTTTCCTGCAAATATTTGCACACGCAATATATGAGACAGTATATAGTATTGCATATTATTGTTTATTGCATACGTAGTGAACATCGTATTTTCCATTTCGATAAATCTGTTTTGCTCTTTGTATTTGTTATATCCATATTTTTCAAATGTTCGCAGGTCATATGTTCATATTATGTATATCTACATGATGCAAGACATGCTAGCCTTGAGGTGAAATGTTTCGTAGTTTACCAGATAGGGTGGCAGGGCTGTATTATGCCCATGGCCTGTTCTGCTCGTCTCATCCTATTGCAATTATTTCATTGGCAATCTCGATCGTATTGCTATGTTGGTTAGTAATACACTTTAATTTATAATTATTAACAACTAATAGAAATCAACGGATGTTTGTTCTTTTATAGCTATCCTTTAGTCAATTTACCAATGCCTGGCAATGCACCAAGGACAATAATCAACCATACTATTGTACCTGAGAATAATACAGAAAACTCCGTGTTTTATGTGCAACAAGTGGTGTTAAGGGTTGGAGTTATACCATGGACAGAGGAATTGACATTAATGGATGCTTTCAGGGGTCCATTATACGAAGTTTTTAACCTTTTAGAAATCATACAAAATTATCAGCATCCAGAAACGTAAGTTGTTTATCTTTATTTGAATCCTAAAGTCATAACGTGTGTTTATTATTGTCTCGTATAGATTAAAAACACTCGATCAAGTTTGTTTACACATTGAGGCAGTTAAAAAGAGAAGTGGCAAAAAGTCAGAAGTTTTGCCCGAGTACAATTGTCTGGTTCTATCACCTGCCAATCTGTGGCAACGAAGTATTGAACTGTTTGCACAAGATACGAATCTTATAAGCACCATATATTCATATCAGGTACGAAAACAATGAATTGAATCTAATCTAGAAATGATAAAATATTCAAAAAAAAAAAAAAAAAAAAAATAAAAAAAAAAAAAAAAAACAAAATTATTTGAATTGTATAATTGCATTTTGCAGAATCTACAAAAAGGGAAAATTAGTTTAGCTGAAATAATGTTCGGCATGAATTTGAAAGAAACTGGAATTAAAAGATATCCAATTCGACTTAGACAAAGAATTTTACAATATGCAGTAACTATTTATTTAAAGGATTATGATCCTGAGTAAGTGATTAATTGACAAATAGATCATTATTTATCATTGTTTCGTGTTATTTAATTGTTAATTTATTTGTAATTAATTGGTTGACTTTAATTTTCAGATTTTTAAAAGGATTACAATATAGATTAAAAAGCTACTATCACCTTCATCAGATGGAAAATGACAATGCTACTTACATTCCTATGGATGAAACATTACATATTCTTTATCCGG
This sequence comes from Melipona quadrifasciata, assembly GCA_001276565.1. Lineage (NCBI taxonomy): Eukaryota > Metazoa > Arthropoda > Insecta > Hymenoptera > Apidae > Melipona > Melipona quadrifasciata. Next base: position 1,156,932 of record KQ435798.1, on the reverse strand, counting down.
GTGAATTTAACTACAGTGACTTTTTCCCGTTGATGATGACATTCTTGGCTTTGTTCTTCTATGTCTATTTCTCTGTGCGAAAAATAGAATTGGTGAAATCAAAAATTGGAATAGCTTTTAGTGCAACAATAACAGTGATAAGTTCACTGTCCATGACTGTGGGTGTCTGCTTTTTTTTTGGCTTAACCTTAAGTTTAAGTAGAAAAGAAGTGTTCCCATATTTGGTGATTATCGTAGGACTGGAGAATGTGTTGGTATTAACTAAAAGTGTAGTGAGTACTCCACCGCATTTGGATGCAAAAATACGTGTTGCTCAAGCTCTGTCCAAAGAGGGTTGGTCCATCACCAAAAATCTCCTCACGGAAGTAACGATCTTGACAATTGGATTGTTTACTTTTGTGCCAGCTATACAAGAGTTTTGCATATTTGCTATTGTGGGATTAGTCAATGACTTCTTCCTTCAAATGATGCTCTTTTCAACAATTCTTGCCATCGATATCAAACGAACCGAGCTGTCTAACGAAACGTCAAAGTTTCACTTAACAAACATACCAACTACGCGTAAACAGCAATTTACGACGACGATAAGAGATTAAATGGCTTGTCTAACGGTCCGACGAATGTCATAGCTTCTAATACACAAAACACTCATACATTTGGTAAAATTCCAAAACGTTTACGCCTGGTGCATTTCTGGGCAAGAACTCGAATATTTCAACGTGCCTTTATGGTATGGATGGTTGTCTGGATTAGCATGATCGTTTACAATTCCGGTATTGTTGAACATGTTATACACCTGAGTGAAAGATTAAAGCCAGAGTCAGACATGGATGGATACACAGTAGACCGATCTCAATCCTCGAGCAATTATATCGAATTAAATACTATGAAACCAATATCAATTGCTTCAGCGACCATTGCTCCGGATCACTTGAATAAACAGGTAATTTAAAAATCACTTGTTTGCTGTTTTCTCTTAAACGCTAACCATGTGGAATTTTCAGAAAATAAATTTTAATTTATCGCATTTTGTTACACATTAGGATGATCTAACGAACAATATTACTGATGAATTGAACAAATTAAGACCAGTGGAGTTCCCACCTTGGAATCGTTTGTCACTTTATCATTGGTCTTCGATTCTTTCAATGTACAACATCTCTGCCGCCGGTGGGCGTATAGTTATATTACCTTCTATGAAACTATCTCATGCTGTAAATCCACAGTTGGCAAAACAAATTAGTAATCCAAATGATGCGCAACATTTTCAATGGCAGAGTTTCGCGACTGTTGCCCTTGACCCGTTAGATTTCTCAGGTAAGTAAATATAACGTGAAAAAGAATATCGACAAAAATTGACCGTTCAATCATTTAATTGTAAATTTATTACAGATATGGAAGTACCAACCAGATCAGAAAGTCGAGGATTTAACGCGGATGCTCCTTTCATTCCCTCCAGTCCAATGGAAATATTTTTAGCGACAGTCTTGTGTCTCATTAGTGTCATTGTTGTTGCTTATACAATGGTTGTACTCTATAGATGTGTTTGTTCGAGAAATTATGCTGAATGGCGGGCAAGTTGGTATCAGACAGAGAAGGCACATGATTCAGCAACGCAATTGGTTTTACAAGCACTACCCTTGGTTCTTGAAGGTCATACTCAAGAAATAGAGTGCATTGCTACAGATGGCAATACTATAGCCAGCACCTGTTTAGCTGGACACATTAAAGTGTGGGATGCAACGTCGGGCGAGCAGCTAGTTCATATAGACAGAAAACAGTTTTTCAGTAGCCCTCATAAAAACTTGAATCATACAACGCCTGATATGGATGAGTTAATGTCAGATTACGAAAGTGGTTCTCCACCCTCGAGAGGAGAGATGGAGAATACTAATTCATTTGGATTATATTCGTCTGCGTCAGCTATCCATTGCAGAAAATCCTCTTCTGGATCACATAATATGCACAGGGGACAAAATAATAACAGGAAAAAATATTCAATGGGAAAAACGTTGGAATACGATTATCAGATTAATGAAGTCAACTTAGAGAGAAAGAAAAATTATCGTAAAACCTTGGACAACGCTTACGATCTTCCGGATTTAAAATCAGCGATAAATGTTAAATTTTCATGCATGAAACAACTCCAATTACAGCAAAATTGTGAGCAAGGATTCGACTTTGGCAGTCAATATAAACAACTTTTTGAGGAACATAATAGGTCTATAGATAAATTACAGAATTCAGAGAATTTAGAATTGTGCGTTCCAAGTGCAAAGTTAAACTCGTCCAGTATAGTGGACAATCTGGCTGTGAATCCAGACAAAATTGTGCAATTTTCACACGAGGTATCTCCTATTTGGTGTATGGATTATCAGGAGAATCTTATAGTCGTGGGATGTGCAAACGGAAGTCTAGAATTTTGGGAAGGCACTACGGGTAAATTTAAGGTGAATATTACAAAAAAAGAAATAAATGAATACCGATATTAGTACTTGGAATAATAAAAATAAAAATAAATTATTAAATATTTCAGTGTTTATTTGATGACGGATCGCGGTTTGGAATATCCGCCGTAAAATTCATCGGCAGTAGAATGGTAGCAGCTAAATTAAATGGTTCTATCGACTTTCTCCAATTAGAAAGTTATAGCGAAGGTCAACAAATTGATTGGGGATTTACCTCTTATAGAAGAAGTAAATTCATACGCAAATATCTCATATGTGCTATTGTTTGAACATACTCTTTACACTATCTTCTTTTTTCTAGCTCATGTTAGGACAGGAAGTGCTGGCTCACCTATGGATATAAATAACATCATGCAAACTGAAGAAGATCTTCGCTGTATAAAAATCAGTTCTCATAAAGCACACCAGCAAGCAATAACTGTGCTTGACAGCGAGGGTGGTCGCGTTTTAACTGGCAGTCAAGACCACACTCTTAAAGTATATAGGTACATATCTGTATTTCATGATTCCAGTTAGACTTGCTTAATTTTAAATTCAATTTCAAACTGGAAGACCAATTGCCATTATACACCCTCCATGGTCATTGTGGCCCTATATCCTGTCTGTTCATTGACAGAATGAGCCCTATGACATCTGGCAGTGGATCTCAAGATGGGCTCTTGTGCGTCTGGGATCTCAGCAAACTTGTACTTTTATTTTTTGTTTATAGGAACGTGTATGTATAGTATACATGCTCACGATGGCACTGTAGCCGCTATCACATGCTCCGTGTCGTACGTGATAAGCATCGGCACTGATGAAAGATTATGTGTATGGGAACGATTTCAGGGACATTTACTACACGCTCTTCAAGCGCACAGATCAGCATATAGTCTACAATTAGTCATGTTAACGCATCATTTACTCATAACCAGCAGTCAGGTATGTACACGTTTCTAACAAGATTTTCATTCTTATTTTCTGTAATAGTTAAATAATATTCATAGCAGCACTTGCCACGTAAATGTCGCATAGATAAGGTTCATTAAAAATAATAAGAGATGTCTTGTACGATTTCAGGGATCATTAGTAGTTTGGGACGTAAGGACGGGAGAGCCTGTACGCGAAGTGAGACTGGGTCACACGGATAGTTGTATTTTCGTAAAGCAAATGTTAGCATTAAAAGATAGCGTAGTATGCGACTTTGGCCGTCAATTGCGGGTGGTCAGGTTCCCGTTAGTTTCTGATAAACTAGATTAAAATCTGTACATGCACCATTGTACATAGCTCTATTTCGTTTCTTATTTCATTTTAATATTTGAATGAAGTCCTACTGTCTATGCAGACATAGATTTTTACACAATATAGATTTTACATTTTGGAAACTAAACGCATACTTTTAATATGAATTTTTTATATCTGACTACGTCATGGCGCCTTAATATTTGTATTCTATCGTGACAGTTAAAGAGAGAAACGTATATAAATATAGTTATATCTCTTTTCGATAAACTGCTATGAGAAATTTTCAACTCTCTCTGCATAGATTTGAATAAAGTAGCTAACGAGCAATGATAAACGATAGAGAAATCATATTTTTAGATAACTAGACAGAGAATCGAATAACTTTTGATATCTCCATTCATTGCCTAAGGAAAAAAGAAAGAAAGAGAAAAAAAATGTGGCTGTGTTGTATTTCGAGGCATCCATTTTAATTGCGATTTAGGAGCATTTTCATAAATGTCGTTTGTTATTTCCCTTTCTATTTGAAGATACTTCGGAACAGATATGTATGCAGAAGTTGCATTTGTTGAATCGAAATTGTTAAACACAGATACGTGCTGGGATTTCACTTCTGTGTTATACATGAGCAATTACTGCTAGACTGCAGATTTTTATGCATTTATGGGAAACTCGAATGTACAGAATATGCCGCTATAGGTTCCATGAATGATTGACTACATGCGTAAAAATGTGAATTTACATAAATATTTGCAATCTGGCAATAATGATATTAGTTAATAAGCAGTACATTCATCAGTTGAACAAAGAGAGACTTTCAAGAATATCAGTGTACTGTATATCAAATGTTTAACATACAGTGAGATTTCATTTTTTTCTCTATGCAACTTTGTTACACGCATCATGGTCTAAGAGTGCCTTTATTCACTTCTTAATAGAAACGTGTTTTAACAAAGGACTGTGGAAATTAATGAAACAGATCTCAGTCTTCTGGCACGTGTCCTCTTAATGTAACATCAGTGAGAGATTGCAAAAACTACAGTTATCTAGGATTATATACTAAATGTGATTCATTTAGAGCGTTAACGGAGAAGTACAATCGAATCTCCATAATTTAATTCTCATTGGAAGAAAATTGTTGTGGATGTTATACCTTATTCCAACTTTTCTTGTGAGAGAGAGAGGAAGACAAATTCAAAAAACTATTATTAAGATGTAGCAAGGCAATGAATTCGACTTGTAGAGAATAACGCAAGTAACTCGAAATAATGTAGGTTTATATTATAATCTACGAATTATAGAGATTCGACTGTAATTTAATTTCGCCTGCCAAGAGTTCCTCGTCATTGTTCAATTCTTGAAATCGGAACTCTTAGGCTGGAACAGTTGAATGTTTAACATCTTGTACATTAAAAAATCCTGTTGAATTGTTTAGTTTTACCGGTCTATTTTTGTAAGCAGAGTCGTTACTTCCCAACAAACGGAAATGGGTCCTATTT
>KQ435798.1:1129018-1142963 GCA_001276565.1 Melipona quadrifasciata | reverse complement strand
CTTGTTCCTCTCCTTAAAAAATTCTCTCCGTGGTAAATCTTTCAAATCCATTACAAGTAAACTTGAACAATTTTGGAAAGAGGGCATGAGGCTTCCTGAGAGATGGAAGAAGGTTGTAGAACAGAACGGTTCATCTGTAACATAATAAATCCATCTTAAACAAAAAATATCGTGTATGCATTTCGCATTAAAAAAAGGGAAGAAACTTATGGGACAACCTAATATATATATATATATTTTTATCAATCAGTAATAATAATTTTATTATCACAGTATAAATGTAGAAGGGCTGGTGAAAGTCAAGGATTGAACTTGGATTTCTGGCAACATAAATGCACTGAAAACTTGAATTATTCTCGGTAGATGTTAATCCACTTTCACGTGAATTTGTCTACATTTCTATGATATTTCTGGAATTATAATCGTTCAACGTGCACTATAAGTAAAAAGTATACAACTATTTTACTTGATTCAATATCCTAATTAAAATCTGTGAAATATTTTATTTATTATCGTACATGTAAACTGTCATCAAAAACAATCTGCAAGTATTAATAGCAAGTATTAAAGTAACAGTTTGTAAAAAAATGAAAAAAAAATTCGCTACGCACTTTTACTACACATCGAGCAATAAATTTATTACTAGACACATTCAATGACGTAACAACAGAGTCTTTATCTGTAATTTGTGTTCCTAACTTTGTTTTGAATTAAACGCGAAAGAGAAAAGCAGGAAACAGAGAACGAATGGAATTTTTGCAGGGGTCCGACCTTGGTCGAGTAATTGCGCGAGCGCTTCTTTGTTGGCATTCTCGCGATGACGGGGATATAAGAGTGAATCGTTACCTGTACGATTTAATCCACATTGTTTGATCCGCATCGTTAAAAAATTATAATTAAAATAAATAAATGATTGTCACTGTCGAAACGGCGAAGAAACATCAAAGACAGAAACGATCCGCGAAATGATGAAAAGTCGCGTGGCATTTTGTTGGTAGTTGGAAGAAATTATTCGAACGATCGGCAGGAAAAATGAGAAACACGTGGACCGCATGTGCGCAGGACTGATGAAATTTTGCGAAGCTTCTGTGGAAAGTAGAATTAACGAGCTCATCGGATATTTTCGCGCTTATCAGTGAATAAAGCGTTCGTAAATAACGATTTAGGGACAACTGTCAGATAAGTGACAATGACCGCATTTAAGCAAGAAAACGAACGAAAGATGCAATCTAATCATTTCGAGCTGCTTAATTTCTGAATATTTCAGATTATTACGAAATTAAAGTTCAATCGAATCTTTCGAATTATCTTGATTTATTTTAATTTTAATAAACTCTAGTTTCTTGAAATTGAGATTGTTAAACTGAATTCTTCATCGTGTTTCGAGGCTGAAGAGTTCGAAGGACAATTTCTTGTCCGAGATTTAATTCAAATTTTCCGAATGCTCAACGATTGTGAAGTTTAATTTAAATAATTTTTCGGAAAATTTTCACGAAATCTTAAACCGCAGCTTCAAATTTAGTTGAAATTTTCAATTAAAAAAGAAGAAGAAGGAAAAATCGAGGACCGTGAATTCTTCACGAAACTCGATGCTTCGGGGATTTTTTTGCTCAATTATGACGTAGTATAGTGGAAACCAGTCACCATGAAGGCCATGTAAGCGTCACTTAAAAGTAACAATTATGACAGCCGTAAATAGATAATTACAGTCTATTTTTCTCCGAACCGTGTCTATTTTAAATCTAACCGACGACTCTTGGTGATGACTTGTTTGGTTTAAAAGTGATTTCAGCGGCGGAAAGCGTGGGAGCAGGCGGTTTACAGCGCCGTGAAATGCAACCACGATGAATATAGTGCTTTAGACATGATGTCTATAAAACGTATTTGACGTACAGATCGAGTCTAAACATGAGAACCAGATTACTTCATTTTGCATTGATAATTTTTGTCAGATTAGAACAGATTTGAATTAGTTGTTTAACTTGAGTTTATGTCGTGTGTCGCCAATTTCGCGATAACAGTTGAAGATTCCTTTAGAAAATGGCAGTACAAATATTTTTAAAATACATACAGATTACAATCATTATTTTTCTATTACAAAAGTAACCTTCTGGTGAGATTAGAAATTCTACAATCTTCTTAGTCACAGTTATACGCTTCAGAACTATCGGAACACTTTTGAAACTCTTACAGCAAACGCATCATTATGCACGTTTGTTGTTTCAGAATATTCAGTGACTTTAAATTTGTCTGGCCGTATTAATTTTAGAATTGGAATGACAAAATATTATTAATCCGATCCTGCATTTCAACCTTAAGACTTAAATTTCATTTCAATCGATTCTTACTGTTCGGAAGTAAATTTCAACAATTCATAGGTGAATCTCTAATAATACCAACTGCAATTAAATTTAACTGAAAGAAAACGAGCTACGAGAGAGGAGCAATGAATTCCCAAACTGCTGAAACGGCAGTTAAGACGCGTGGCGCTAGTGTCGCATCTTGAGCCACCATAATCTATATACCGAAGGATAAAGCCGCGATTTAATCGATAATTCCGCGTAAAAGCTTCAAACACGAACGCGAATTTGAAAAATTTCCTATTGCGTCACTATGATTCCACTCTTGTAAATCCCTCTGATCAACGACTGTCTTTGATACATGATTTATTGCGCTGTTATATCCAACAGTGTCTACCGTAATATACCGGCAATATATCAAAACTTTATCTTCCTTTTATACCTTCAATAAAAACTAAACTGTTACGATAGTACGGCTGATAGTGGAATTTACAAATACAATACGCGAGATTACAAATACCAAACGCGCGACAGCTACGGTTGATACACGCGTCGATCTAACTTGACAGCATAATTACTTAAGCCGAGCTGCGCATCGATGGTTCATGCGTATTTAATCTGTGATAAAGACCGCGTGCACTCTGAGTGCCATAGGAATGTTAACAATCGTATGACAAAGTGAAAGCATCCGTGTACAGCTCCTCTCAAAATATAGATTCGTGATTAGGGCTGCTTGTCGACGAGAAACAAACTCGTTGTATTTCTGCTTTTCGAACATTGTGTTTTTTGAGGAGAACAGCAACTATAATAGGAAATTAGTCGAAAGATCAGAATGGAAGTGAAAGCGTGATCGACCCTTTTAAAATCTAAGTAGACTTTCTCGAGCGTTGCTTTATTTCCAGCTTCTTTAATAAATTGATCGAATCGATCGAATCAACTCTTGAAAAGTCTAAAAAGCAACCGAAGGTTACAGGACACGAAAGTGAGATCACGGGTTGCATTACGATGAGTTTTTCCCCGATTGGGATTGCCCGAGGAGGAGTTCGCTTGAGCAGTCATTCAGGTGGCTGCACGTGAAAGGGAAAACCGACACACAGAAAAGGACAGTTAGAACCCATCATCGATTAACCTGATTTCTGTGTTTCGTTTCCGACGATTTTATCACTGAAAGTGATTTTAGTGAGGGTAATCCAGAAAATCGGGCCTCTTCAGGTGCAACGCTGATGCAACGAAAATTAGCGATTGGTCGATTTGGGTCACGTGACTCGCGAAGGGGCGTGGGGTAGACCTCGAGTAGGAGTGGCGTTGTCTGGTACCGAGCGTTTGCTTATCAATAAAATTTTCTGGCAAAAAAGTCGTCTTCATTTCCTAGTCGGAACAGTTACTTCTGAGCCTTTCAGTGAGACGAATCTTTCTTCTTTTTTTTTTTAATTTCCCACATCCACAATCAGAATGAAAGATAGTTTAGATTCTCCAAAATTGTTTATTAAAAATAATCTGTACCAATAATTATCGCAAGTATCATTGATTTCAAATTAAAATCAATTTACATTTTTATCTGGTCAAATTTTGTCACTTGATGGATAAAATTAATTTCTGACTTCCTCGAAGACAAGATTAATATACTTTGTTACACGAAATTACCACGAGATTGGCAAGAGAGGAAAAATTATTGTAATTTTCCTGGTAAGCCGATCTAGCCGGACGAACCGGTCGTTTAGAATTTTTCGTAAAAAGAACCAGGAGAACGGACAGCACCGCTTGTGTAATCGCGATAGTTCAGAGCCTCCGGTTCCTTTCACGCCACGGAGAACTGTGTCAATGACGAAAAACCCAATATGGTGAATGACGAACATCACTCGACGCTCGCGCGTTGCAAAGATCCGCACAATACAATAATAATATGCAAAAGCCTGAATGTGTAATTTCGTTCGTGAAAATTGGCATATTTTCCCGCGCCCTTGAACAAATTAAAATTAAATTAAATATTCTGCACTTTATAAATGCACGGTGCAATATACAATAAATACTAAACACAAATTATACATATGTATGCGTGTGTGCATATTTTACAAATGCATTGAGAAACCAGTAAATAAAATGTTTTCCAAAAATTCTAAAATCACCGTGCCACACAGATTTTAATCCCTGACAAAGTAGCAGATGTCTCGATGATTTCGACCACTTACGATGCAAGGTCGCTCTTCGTGAATGAACGGCGAGAATCAATCAGAAGGAGTAATAATCTCCTAACGTAATGATGCATCGGAGAATTCATCGGACCTAGCAAAGGTTTTACAATTACCCGTTAAATGTACGGGACTCGACCGACTGAAACTTTAATTGGCCGATTGAATAACCATTGCGCGGTCATTGGTCACGTTAACCCAGTTTCGTTGAACAAAAAAAGAAAAAAAAAGAAAAAGGAAAAAGAAAGAAGAGGAAGAAAGAAAGATCAGGTTCGATCGAATCGCACGCTTATGTTCGGGTCCTATCGATCGGTAATGGATCTGTTTACGTCAGATGTACGTACAGAAATCAGATGACTTGCGAAAATTTATTCATTTCCATTCTTCTGACTTCAATTTATATTATATTATTGGCATCTGTGCAATAAAATTACGATTATTATTGTAGAATAATCACGATCGAATTATTAATTTATCAAATTGCGTTAATCTACAGAGTTTTACTCACGGTTATTGAAAAATGTAAATATTTTGAAAGTTAATCTGATACTACAAAAATATCTAAAGGCTCGTTTCTATTTGAAACAATCAAAATTTCGCAGATGTATGTAAATATTTAGTAAACGAAACAAACCTCCGTTATACCTTGTCCTGAATCGTTTAGGACTAGTGCCAGCATACCAAGACTCATTTTCGTTCAAAGCACTTTTCCACTGGTTTCATGATTTTTGGCCTGTATTCTAGGAACGAGGAGAAAATGTCACCTGCCGAGTTGAACGGAAGCACTCCTGAAGGTTTTCCAACGTCGAGGCTACGACAGGCGTTTCCACAGTTTTGCGCTGTCAGCGCCAAGAACTTACTCATGATCACGTTCGGTTCCACTCTGGGCTTCTCCACTATTCTCATTCCAGAATTACAGAAGAAGGATTCCGAGATCTCGGTCACTATGGAGGAACTAACGTGGATCAGTAAGCATCTTGCGTGTTGTTTACCAGTTGCTTGCAACAAGGAACATAAGCATCTGCTTGTAGCGAATACAGAGAACGAGGAATTAGCTAGTGTAAAAGAGATCATCTCACTCAGTTTAAAAATTGGCCCAAATCACAAGTCAAAAGTCTCTCAAATCAGCGAGGGTTAAAGCGTAGCAAAGTTTGGGTCACGGTGCAATTGATTATTCAGTTGATTGGGAGAACAAATGCGACATGCAACAGGGGGACAACTGGCTGATCAGTTTGCGGTTCGGTTGATTAATCTAGTAGGTTTAGCTAATTTCAGCTGATTTGGTTTCGTCAATTGGGTAGTTGGATAATTTGCAACAAAGAAACGTTGGGATTTCTAGTCACACACTAGTCACTCACATCTCATGCTTTATCATATGAAAGGCTGAGAATCATCAGTGATGCAAGTCAAATTTCCCTTCAAGTTTCTCAAGTTTACCAATTACTCTTATAACTTTGTTTATTACTGAGAGACAGTGCCTCATTTCAGCACTTAAATAAGGCAGTAATAATACTAAACATAAAACATGTAATTTTCTCAACTCTTCACGTATATTTTTTGAAATTCATGAAACATGTTCCAGGTAGCCTAAACTTATTCCTGGTTCCAATTGGCTGCTTCGCCAGTGGGCCAGTGTCACAGTTCCTAGGAAGAAAAAGGACCATGATGCTGACTACCATCCCGTTCATAGCAGCTTGGATCACCTTTTACTACGCCACGACAGCTGGGATGTTGTTCATAGCACTGGCTATGACAGGTCTAACTGGTGGTCTTCTAGAGGCACCTGTGATGACCTACGTGGCAGAAGTGACGCAGCCACATTTGCGTGGCATGCTGTCTGCCACTTCCACCATGTCCATTATCCTCGGTATTTTCACACAGATGTTAGGTGGCAAATTGGGCAACTGGAGGATCGTCACCATGATCAATCTGATCTATCCACTAATCTGCTTCGCTGCTCTCTGCGTGGTACCTGAGAGCCCCTATTGGCTCGTTGGTAAATTCTCTTCTTCTTCAATTTTTTTCTTTTTTTTTTTTTGTAATAATCGTGAGATATCTAAAGTACACCAAGTGAAGCCTAGTACTCATACTCAAATACTCAATTTTTCAGCAAAAGGTCGCCAGAAGGAGGCAGAGAATGCTCTCTGCTGGCTCCGCGGTTGGGTCAGTCCGATCCACGTGAAAGCGGAGTTTCAAACCATTTGCCAGGAAGTGCACAAGCCGGCAGAGACGAAGGAAAGCATTTGGAAATCCTTTGGCAAGAAAACCTTCTACACGCCTTTCCTCCTAGTCACTAGTGCTTTCTTCATCGGTACCTTTGGTGGCACTAGTACTCTTCAGACTTACGCTGTGATGATTTTTGACAGCCTAGAAGCACCCGTGGACAAATACACAGCTGCCGTGTTCCTTGGCCTGGCGGAATTAACCGGAACGTTAGTCTGCGTGTTTGCCATTCACTTCACTGGCAAACGATTGCTCACGTTCGTCTCTGTCGGTGGTACTGGCATATGTTTTTGTCTAGTGACTATCTACGGATATTTGAATGACGTCGGAGCGATCGACACAAAGAATATCTCGTGGATCCCAACGACGTTGCTGATCGGTGCAGCTTTCTTGTCTCATAATGGCATCAGGCTACTTCCTTGGGTCCTGGCTGGCGAAGTCTTTCCCGCAAACGTAAGATCAGATCAAACCCTGAAACATGATCCAGGCTTGAACCAAAACTTGAATTCAAGCTCAAGCCCAAATCTCTGGCTTTCGTAACTCAATTCAGGATACTTGACAAAAATCACGTTTTCTTCATGAAAATGAGTTGGTTGTCTGGTTCAAACCTAGCTCCATCATCATGAAAGTCAGTTCCTAATCCAAGAGCTTTTTCAGAAGGATATTTCCATTTCCCTAACTCAAGTCCAACCTAAAATTGTCTGTCAACGTCGATCAATTGTCTGATCCAGGTACGAAGCAGCGCAACGGGAGTCGCTGGCTCTATAGGCTACGTCTTCAATTCCATCGCGAACAAAGTGTACCTCTACATGGTCAACGGGATGTCCATGCCAGGAACCTTTCTTTTTTACGCCGTGATCAACTTTGCCGGTGGCGTTCTCCTCTACTTCATCCTCCCAGAAACGGAGGGCAGATCCCTAAAGGAAATCGAGGAACACTACGCTGGCATCCAAAGCTTAAAAAGCAGACCGAGGAAAGAGGAACTGGCTTTTAAGGAAAAATGGGCTGCCTCGAATCCGGCGATTGTCTACGACGACACCGAGAGCAAACTTTGATTCCGCGCGAGCGAAGCGACGATTAACACAGCCTCTCTAAAGCTCAAAGTCCAGTTCGATGCGATGTTAATTCACGTTTGCAACAAGTTCAATATACAGGGTGTTAAAGAAAAGTGATGCCCAATACTTTGTCCCTGGCCAGTGTGAGAGGGTTCCAAAGAAAATTCACGTTTCATCGAATTCTTGTCGATGAAACGAGTCGAGCAAGACGTACGCTCGAAAATTTCTAGAGATATCCTTAGAAGTTACGCGAGAATGTGTTCATAGCTAATATCGAGCGAGATGTACAATAAACTGCGATTTATTTTGAAAAGTTGTTCGACTTGATATCATTTGTTTTACTTTCGAGTTCCCGATTAAATTTTCAATTCGAAGCCGACTGAGTCAGTGGACGAAGATCATTTATTCCAACGACGAATTACAAGGTGTTCTCACAAATGGCGGACACGTGCACCTTGGCCCCACGATTGAGACCTTTGTTCGTATCGGACGTCTTTGATCGTGGTTTCTTGATTCGCGGTTGTTTCTTGGAATTCGGCTTGAAGAACTGACCGACCATATCCAGAAATTTCTCGTGCTGCAAAATGTTGACTATATTGACGATTCTCTCGGGGACCCGCGGCACCTTTAAACCCCGTGTCTTCAGCCTACGAACGTCGTTGATTTTCGCTCGTTTGGAAGCTCCATCCACGCTTCGGCACTTTTTCAAGCTACAACGTAGAATTACCGAGAGGTTTGCAGTTGAAACTCTCGCCGGAAGAAATTGACAGTCTCACGTCGAGATATTAGCGAAATTCGCTTCCTCGAGTTCACGTCCGGACTGCGACCGTTTCACAACGTGACCCTCGCAATTCATTTCCGGCTCCAGCACGACTTTCTCTCTCGCGTAACCGTTATTTTAGATCCGGGAAACAACACGAGACGCATTTAAAACAATTTTGCACCTGAGCAAACGTCCATTATAAAGATAGTTGGTCTGAATTTATACAAACGATCGAGGCCGTTTAACGAGAAATGAGCCAGATAAACAAATTTCGTTGCTACGTTGCCAATTTCTCAGAGCTGGAGTTGCGTTCTGCCAAAAAAAAAAGGAAAATTTTTAAACAACCTCCGCCGATAAGTTACCTACAATCGACAAGGCAGGTCTCTGCAGCGAGAAAAGAAAATGGTCGAAATTTGCGGGGATCGTCGTAGACGGCGACGAATCGGGAAATCAACAAGTGTCCCTCCCCCGACGGTGTCCGGGGTTCCGTCGACGGTTTCGAGATGTCAGTCGGGTTGCCTGCGGCGCAGGCGCGGCCTTCCACGGGATTGGTTCGAGGACGGGCGGGGGTCCACGAAATGGTCGATATTTTAGCTATAGCGGGCTACAGTGGCGCGAGGCTTTACCGAGGCCAGTCCAGTCTCTATAAAATCGTCGCGAAACCAACCCCCGGTCGTGCTGCCGTGGTGCTTACGTCGTGTGTCGGCAAACCTCCGGAGACTCGCGTTCCCCGAGTCCCTTCAACGTTCGAGGCGAGGTACAAGGGCCGAGTGCGGCGCGCCGTGTGCATCCCTAAGCGTATTCAGCGATCGACTGTAAGAGGATCAACGTTCTCAGGAGGTACACAGAAACTCTGTTCTGGGGATTGAAAGAGAAAGAGAAACGAGAAAAGACAGAGACCACAGGTCGGACGAGAAACCACGTCTCGGTGATTCACGTCCCCCGTGTCCGCGTCCGTCGACGAAACACATTGCCCCTAGCTAGATACCTAGATGCCTGAAACATTCCTGTCCGACCAGCCACACAGTCCGTCGATAGACCGCTTATTGATTTCTCTCTGTCCTCCCTCTGTCTCTCTCCCACTCTCGCGAGGTTTTCCTCTCTCACGCTAGAAACCGTGGCCGTCGAGTCGACTTTTCACGCGCTCTGCGCTCTGCACGCCAGCCAGTTTTCCCTCGCTCATCCTCGTCTGCCCTCAGAATTAACGCCTCGCCCAAATTGTGGTTTCTGGCCCGTTGTGGTTTCTGGTGTTCTCCCTCGCCCGAGTGTCATCTCTCGTTCCTGCCACTAACAAAAGTAAGATCACGGTTGCTGGCTAAACGGTCCCCAAGTGCATCAACGGATTCCCCAATAATTCGGTGTTCCCAGGTCCAAGTGTCGTCGGTTGTTCCGACGTTACCTGCGATTGTGAACCCGACTTGGGAAATTCGGGTCCAGTTTCTAACTTGGTGTTGCATTGTTTCTGTGGCCAGTTTCAATGACGATCGTCGACGACGATCCATTCCACCTGACCTTTTTCCCTCCCTCTCTGCCACCCCCTTTACCACCCTCTGTCCGCCCTTCGAAGGGACAGATACGACAGATACGTCAGCTGTGCGCGATCACGTTGACGTCGTGAAAACAACGAGGCTACGCCGTAGTGCCGTACAGAGATGAAATTATTAACGAGCCGTCGTCGTGGACGACATTGTCGGCCGAGTGTCGCCGATATCGAGGAATCCGAGCGTATCGATCCGTACGAGGCTGTTTTCGGGATCCAGATCACGGAGCGGTCGCATACGGAGGCTCCATCTTCCGTCTACGTTCATTCTTCGCCAGCCGCCTGAAATCGAAACTGCGTGACGGGGCGGCGTGGGTGGCCAGGGGTTGGGAATCGATCTTCCAAAAATATTTGCTCTGTTGCTAGCCACAGGCCGCCACCGCCGTTGCAATTATCCCTCACGGGCGACTACGTGATGGAACACGGGCACGTCTCCTCTCCGCGTTTCCGCCATTTTAAGGGGCATTCACAGGCCCTCCTTTGTCACTTCCACGCTCGTCCATCGAGATACACCACAGCGTGGAACGTTCTATTTCTTTACGAATGAAACGCCGAAAATGTTCTCTCCGTTGGCGAGATTTTTCTCAGTTTCGTTCGACGTAGCAGAGTTTAGGCTTTCCCTTTTAGAATTCGACAGGTATTTGTTCCAATAGGTGCCCTTTCCTCTCTTTCAGCATTGGACGTTTCTGGGCTAGGTTTAAGGGGAATTTGGTCACCAAAATTTGTTAGGTTCTTTCAAGCTCAGATCATTGCAAACTTATTATCTTTGAATTGCAAATTATCCAATTTACCATTTCTTTTTTCACTTCGTCACGCATCGAGATCCAATCTTGGCCAATTGTAACTTTGTAATAACCGCAAATCAGCACGTCAGCTCTACAATGGATTTCGGACCTCATTCGGACGTCGATTCTGCACAGACGAAGCAAGGTCCCCTTTTACGAAACAGGGATCCGAACCGAAGGAACGCGGTCTGAAGATCGTTCGGTCGACAAATTGAATTCCTTCGCCTGACCAATTACTGACGGGCGAGCCAGAATCTTCCTAGCCAATCAATGAGCAGATCCTTGCTGGCTGCAACGTCTTTCCTCGCATGGATCAAGGACCAAACGTACAAATCGAGTTGGACATCTCGACGTTTCAAAAGTGAGAGGCTGAATCGTCGAAAATTTGAAAATCTCCGACTGCCGGATCCACTCGGGGCCTCGTTGATCTAGCAACAGGTAAAGAAGCGTTGCGAGGTTCGTCGCAGAGGACACGGACGGGACAGGCAGACGGTGGAACGTATAGGTTGTTCGATTTTAATGCGTTTAGTCGAAGAAATCGAACGTATCAGAGGGCCGAGAGGCACTTGGAGAGCACAGACCCGGGTGCCAGCTCTGCCGAAGAGCATTAACTGCGAAAGACTTCTCCGAGCCCATGTTGGATCGTGGATAACCTTCTCCAAGATCACCGCCCTAACGTTTAGAGTTCAATAAAACGGCAGCAAGTTTCAAGGACTCGTTACAAAGCGAGACGACGATGGATCCAATGGTGAAGAAAATTTCTTCGAGACCCAAAGCTTCGAAACGAGACCAGTTTGATCGTCGCACAATTTTTCCTTCTTTTACCAAGTTACGACAAAGTTTAAATTTTCTTTCAAAGATTCTTCTTACGTCGCTCGAATAATGTCCAACCCTGGTACAGTCTTCTGGTCACTTCAAGGTCATGGTACACCAGGTCACCGAACTCCGTCACTTCGGGTTAATCACGCACGGTCCCGCGAAATTAAGGAACTCCGTCGCGTACGATCGAAGAAAACGTGCAGTTCCGCCGATGTTCGCTACTTCCTGAACGATATCGCATTGCGAGAGTCTGGCGCAAGGAGACGTTATCGCGTCGTCGTGGGTGCATTCGTGCGAGGCACGTCGGCGTTAACACACAGCGCGATACGATTATCGCGAACCTTGTCCCACTTTTCTGCCATTTCGAACGTGGCACGTTGGTTAGTCACATCCGAGTTCTCTCGCTCGAATTTTCACATCAAGTTTGTCGAATTTCCGGCGCTGCCGTCTCTTCCCTCCTTGCCACCATTTTGGCCCTCGAAGCTTTAGGTTTTAAGTCGTATCTTTCTGGTTCTCCGAGAACTTTGGACTTGGACTCTGCAATGTTGCTTCTAGTGTGGCAGTTTTCCCTAATTTTGGCCACTTCTGCCCGCTACATAATTCTTTCAATGTGGCGTTTTTCTTTTAAGAACGGGAGCTATATAACTTCTTCTTTCCGGATTGGATCTCTCCCGAGACCGGTTTTCTCGTTTCAGCGACAAAACGAACCTCCAGTTGGAGATTGCCAAAATTGGAAAAGGCTCCACTGAACTGGAAGTTTATCTTGGAACGCGGCAGTGACGACCTGATTTTGCTTCGATCACTGAGAACCTTGCAGATGAGCAACATCCACAGGGTTGATTGTTCGGGCTTCGGTTCAGGTCCAGGTGCCGTTATCCTTTGAACATAGCTGACAGCCACAGTGACAGGTCTAGGTACATGTATTAATTTGCACTGCAGTTGTTGACAGCCAGACAGTGTCACTGACAAGTTTGTCTTGCAATTGCTAATAACAGGACCAGTCATCTGGACACTTGCTTCTCACGTTTACCAACGTGACAAATGTCTCTTAAACAGGTTCTCTTCGCGCGTGTATCATTCCCACGTGCTCTCTTCTCCTCACACGTGTGTTACTCTTGCACGTTCGCCACTTGAAAGTGTTTCATGATTTTTAAATTTTTAAATTTTTTTACAAAAAACTTGAAATTTACAAAAATTTGTCTCGTTTGTCTTGTGCTCTCTTGTCGAGAGAATACGTGTACATCGGTCGATCTCTTAGGAGATGACGAGCAGACAAAGTCACGTCGTCGAGTTTTAATCAGTTCGTTAAAGTACAAAGGACATGGAGATCTTGACTCTTTTGGTTGTTAGGAATTTCATTCTTGAACGTGGATACAAGCTAACGAGTCAGGAGATGATTTTAATCGATCTCAGCTTGCTCGCTTCAGAAGAAATTCACAGAAGACCCTCACTTTCTAACGTAAAAAAGAAGAAAAATAGACTCGAGCGCGAAATAAATTAATTATTTACACATTATTTGATGAAAATTGAAGTTGTCCGAAACAAACCAACCAATTGCAAGTTTGCACGATTGACCACTCGTGTCTTACATTTTATTTTCATGATATCAAAGTTTTGGGACTTTGGAAGTTTTTCATATTTTTGGGGGACTTTGTATTTTGTTCAGATCGGAGAGCTTACGATCTTATGAAAATTCGTATTTTCGCGAGAGTAATTCTCAAAAGAAGCAGGTACGACTGGGTGTATCTTGAATATGCTTCACTACGCAATTTTCTCTCGCGATATTTTATCTTCGCGCAGTCTAAATTGTGCGGGAAAATCTCCAGCATGTTCACGCTGGAGCGCGTGTTTGGAATCGAATCGAGCCAGTGCCGTGGTACGTGCTGGAAAGTTTCTCGCAGAAAAAAGAGGAAAGTTTCTCGTCGCTGTCGGTACGTCGTAACGACGCAGGGTAGAGACAAAGAGGCTGGTTTTTATCGAGCTTCATTCTTCTTGGAGATTGGTTATTTATTAGAAGTCTGGCGAGCGTCTGGATGCAGTTTTTCATCGGTGGGGGGGGCACGAGTGCCCTTTCAGTTGGACGAGCATCGCAGAATGAAGCGAGCCAGAAACGATAGGACTTGAAATCCGAGGGAAAATCTGGAGTCTCGAGCTATGGCTCGAGCGTCAAGAAAATCGATAAGAGCCTCCCACCCCCAAGTAGAACCCCCTCGCTCTATTTCCTTCTCTCTCTCTCTCTCTCTCTCTCTCTCTCTCTCTCTCTCTCTCTCT
>KQ435798.1:1090279-1117644 GCA_001276565.1 Melipona quadrifasciata | reverse complement strand
TTATTGAATCTGTAATGAAGTGTACTGTAAGCGTTACATATTCGTGTCAACTCGGGATACGATTCGAGAAAATGCAGCCTGCGCCATCGTGTAATCGCGAGGATTGAAAAGAGAGACAAAGAAACGAAAAAGAAAAAAAAGGGATAAAATGAAGAAAAAAAAAAAAAGAGAAAAAATATCGAGAAAAAGGCAAAGGAAGGGGAAGGGTGGAGGAAGGAGGCGATCGAAGAGATTGTACGATTGTATCGATCAAGTCGGTGAAAAATAAAACTGTGCTGTTAACGTGGAGGTGTGACGATCGACGGAATCATCATGTGTCTCTCATTCTCTGTCTCTTTCTATTTTTCTTTCCTTTTCTTTCCTTTTCGTTTCTATCTTTCCCCCCGTTTCCGTGACAGGAATTTTGTACGATTGTTTCTTTCCGTCCTTTTATTATCATTTATTCGCTCCCCCGCGAATATCGTCCGTGCAAGGAACACGATAATGTGATACGATGCAACACAACGCGACACGTAATACGACGCAACGAATCGCAGATAACAGAAGGAACGCGTTGATTTTTCCAAGGACGATACGTCAGATTATTACGTGAAACGCGAGATCCCACGAATGTTGTACTTGTTCCGTTCTTGTGTATAACGAACGACAGAGCTACATTCTGTCCTGGGAGGAGCAAAATTACATCTCGCCAAAGAATAAAATTTAGAACCCAGTTGCATTTCTCTTCGACAAATTCGAACGTGCCTTTGAATTTTTCAAATGCGATCGATCAATGCATCTGCACGCAGTGCCACCTGGTGGCGGTACTAACAAGATGTTAACGACAAAAACGAGATCTCAATGTTGTATTTGTTCCGTTTTTAGTTACATTCTGTCCTGGGAGGAGCGAAATTAACACATCTCGTCGAAGAATAAAATTCAGAACCCAGTTATTTCTTTCACAAAGACGTTCGAACGTATTTGGAATTTTTCAAATGTGATCAATGCATCTGCAACGCAGCGCCATCTGGTGACGACACTAGCAACAAGATGTGACGATACTAACGATACAAATAAGAAAGTTTCAAACGGTCCTTTAGCAGTCCTCTCTCAATCACCGCAAATGTTATTTCACCTTTTTTGAACTTTCAAAGAAAAACGAGCCTTGCACGCTTCTGTTCTTGGAAATTCGTTTCAACGTATCGTGCGCTGAATCTGTGTGCACTCCAGTGTTGTTAGATTGTCGCTGTGACAATTATTTTGGCACGATTAAATCGCCAGGCTGAAGTCATTAAAATTGGATTTCAAAGACGTGAGCAATTACCATCTAGATGAAGATCGGCAACACGGGCGAACTTTGATCGATATCCCGACTCTCGAGGCTGGGAACTCGTTAAGTTCCACGGCTCGATAATTCTTAATTGTCCCGTAATGAAGGATTCGCATATCCACGACGGGGAGAGCCGACATTTGCCAGCATTTTCAATCGTGAGTATTAAGATCTTTGCAGAAGCAACGATTTATAAACAATAAACCAGAACGATAAATAGCACAGAAAATGATAAACTGAACTTTAGAGACTAGCAAAATCTCGAATTTTAACATCTAATTTTTAATTGTAAAAGATCTCCATAGAAAGCGACAATAATAACGATTTATAAACAATAAACTAGAATGATAAGTAACACAGAAAATGATAAACCGAACTTTAGAAACTAAAAAGATCTCGAGTTTCGAGGGGAGAATTCAAAAAAAAAAGAATCAAATTTCTTTGTGCAGGATATAAAATCAAGTTTTTCCTTTTCCTGGGTTCAAACAAAATTCGCGTTATTATAATTTCTGCGCCGTGTGCCTTCATAAAATATTGATTCAGCCTTCGGTGGTATAAGCTTCTTTGGGTCTTTACACATAATTCGTTCGAAATTTCCCTCGGCAAAGTTGGGAGTCACGATTCTCTCGCAACTTCCACGCGTTTCCGAACTTTTAATTACCCCCCGCAAATTTTTTCCGCGTCTTGCGACCGATTGATCCGCCGGAGCGACTATTACAACTTTTGTGAAATTTCACGAACTTTCCCAAGGAATTTTCACGCTTTTCGCAAACGTTCTTCCTCCATAAATCTCGCATAAATGCAGAATCTTGATATTTGATCTTCGTCAAAGACAGAGCGTCCCATTTTTGCAGACAGAGTAATAACTTTTAAATTACGCGTCTAGTGAAAAATTGTTTAATACAAAAGTTTTATGGTGTTATGGGAGGCAAAAATGTAGGACCAACCTGATTTAGGACAAACCTGACTTGATGTTTTTTTTTTACGTGGAATTTAATATTCTTCCGATTCGTGATGAAAAAAACATATGCTCCGGGATGACCTCGGAAATTTCGAAACCCCCTTCACACACAAAAAATATTGGTACTCCATATTTCGCCTTCCTTACAACCATACAATTTGAAAGTCACTTCAGATGTGCGAGTTGCGCGAATCTTCCTGTATACTTGATTTTCCCTAAAATTGAGCCTTAAAGAAATCCCCCCCCGTCCACGGTGTCGTGTTTTTTCGTATAAAATATTTCAAAATTACGCCTCAATTGTTTAAAAGATTTTCTACTGAAAAAAGAAGAAAAAAAAAATCGTTCTTACGTGAGAATACTTTTCGTGGGCCGCTGTAGCAAAATCACGTAGAGTCACGATGCAGGAACATGGCGCCAGTGGTTCCAGCAGGAAACTGGGTTAGGCGAACTATTAAAAGACGACCGGCAGTTGCGCGCCCCGTTTAATATTTTTATTTAAGAACCCCGGCCACTTGATTATTTCCTCTTCGAAACGGTTTCGCCACTTTGGCGTTCGTTTGCCTCCGAGAAACTTTTACAGGGCGCTGACAGTTTTATAGGGCTCTTCTTTATCATCGAGAACCCCGGCTAATATGATGTAATAGCCACGATATTCAATTTTCTTCCATCGTTAATTGATATTAGCCGCCGCGCTCCGAAAGGCGCACGTACGTACACGGGGTGTCAATAAAGTTATATATAGGCAGAATAGTTGAAAGCGATCTTGAATTAATTCCCCTGTGAAAATCCTCCGTAACAATTACTTCATTTTTCAAACTATCAGTTAAAATCACGTTGATACCGTCTCGAATGTGCGATGGTTTTTGCAAAGTTCTCTTGGCCACTCCGAAAACCAACATCACGTTTCACTTTGTTGCAGTAGCTCTGACAATAAATCGCCAAACAGAGGCAAACCTGCTAAAACCAGAAAACCGGTACCTCGCTCTCTGTCCAGGGAGAACGTTCTCAACATACTTTTCACAGCTACCGCACTCACTGAAAACCGAGTCTTTCCTTCTCCCCGATGCCTCGAAAAAGCTGAACAGAGCACACGAGCGCGCGCGCGCGCAGCGCACGTGGAGATCAAAGCAACAATGCATATTCTGCAGAAATGTTGCGTCAATCTGTCGGGTTTGCGGGGAATTCCAAAGCGTAGATCAACGAGAAACGCGAAACTCGATATTCCTAAAGCGCTACACCTACTAATAGAAAGGTTGCATCGTTAAATTCCGATTGCACTCGCGTTATCACCCGACGTCTGTTCAAAGGTAACTCTGTCTCTCTCTCTCTCTCTCTCTCTCTCTGTCAGCTTTGGATTCTGGTTACGTTGCAATCTCGCGGAACGGTTCATGCATTATTCGAAGCAGCGGATCGTCACACACGTGTCTGTCGGAGGTTCTATCGATCCCGCGGCACGTTCCTCGCCTGAAAAATAATTGCCAGGCGGAAAAGAAGGTTAAGAGAGGCAAGAAGGTCTCTCTCTCTCTCTCATACGTGCACGTGCGATAATCGTTGAAAAAAGAACGAAATTTCATGACCGACCATCGAGCTGATGAATATTAACGCAATATCGATTCGCTTTTGTGACGAACAATGGAGGCTGTCAGGCCAAATGGGGGCCGTTTTCGGCAAATCGAGGGAAATCGGGATCGTTACCTTTGAATTGTGTATTTACGATTAATTGTCCATTTCGATCTAGGTGACAGAGTGGCTACTAGAGATCTTCGCGTACGTCATTATTCGTGAAAGAAAATTGACACATCTCGTTTCCTTTTTAATTAAAATGGACAAACCAAGTTCACTCGATTTCGGTGACACAGCCCAATTGCAAATAGCGACGTAACTAAAATCACGCTTGTTCAACGAGTCAGAGAACAATTTGTCAAATAACCTCGAGGTATATATTCTATTTGACAACTATTATTGAGATCGTAGAACGTTTCAAAAACTTTCCAGGCGACTGAATCTGGCTGCTACTATGGGTAGCGGGACGATTTTGCCAAACACTTTCGGATCATCTTGTATTCTGAACAACGTCGCGAGAACGAACAAAGGCGAAGAGAATAGCACTTCGAAGGAAGGTGGAGAAGGTTGGGAGGGGGGCTGTGCGCGTGCAATTTTCTTCTGCGCTCTCGAATACACGGATGGAATACGGCTAGGCTCTCGTGTAGACCCCACTCGACCTCTCGAGGAGGTGCCACGAGGTTCTACCGGACCCGAGATTCTAGCGTCGTCCCAGACGCTATACGATACCCTTTCAGCGTCCATTTCTTTCTACCCATTCATCGTCCAGGTGCTCGCAACTCACCCTTGCAATAAAACGTCAAAGAAAACTTTCAAGTTCCCTGCGAATCACCGCCTCGCCCCGAGGGACCAAGGAATATGCAAGTCAAACTGGAAATTCAAGTATAAATTGGAGATAGGTGAGAATTTGTTAGTTGTAGAAATTTCACAGTGCTCTGCAGGTTCTTGGACTTCACAGAGTGCACAATAATAATTTCGGAAGAGGACTAATTGCAGGTTGGTTTTGTTCCTTCCCACGAACCAAGATACAGAGTCAACCGTCAAATACGCAAATTGGCAAATATAAAAGTTTGCGATAGATGCTGCCATTTGGTAGGATCTAGAAACTAGAAGAGAAGTATCTCGTCTTTCCACATTGGACCAAGTCGGGACGAAGAAACTGGCAAATATGGGGATTTATAGCTGTAGGAAAAAATCTGGACCAAAACTTTGGTACTGTTATCAATTTAAAATCAATTCTTCCATCTCGCGACACTTCTTCGTCGAGAATTCATATCGAAATCATATCGACATAGACACGAAAGTACAGATATGTACTGATAATCCTCAAGCATAACAGCAACGTCAAACGAATAAAAAATGTGTGAATCGTAATATATATTGTCAATCATCGACACGTTCGGACGAATATTCCCAAGAGAACAGTGTGGAAATGTCCGTTTCTCCCCACCACGCGCGCTCTCCCCACTCCTCGGCCGCGTGTTTCCCTACGTTAGCGCGTGCCGACGACACGAGAGCAGTGAGTCAGTGGTGCGCGGGCCTTCGTGGCGCGAGGACGTGCACCATGTTGGACGTCGACGATCGGTGAACGCGCGTGAACCTCGTGCGAGTGCGTGCAATCACAGAGAAACTAACTGAACCTTGACTGTTTGTTCCCCGACTGTTGTCAGACTCCTTCTGCGCGTTGTATCGGACGAATTTTTGAATTTCAACCGCACACTTTGAATTTTTCCCCTCGGTTTGGAGCGCGTTGGGAGCAGTTGGAGCAAGATTGGCAACGTTTCCTCGTCGCTGGCGACAGGTGAGAGCTTTTTAATTGCGATCTTCCTGGGCGAGGAAGTTAAAATTAGTCATAGCTTGGGATATTTGCACGAGAATTGTAGCGCCTCGGGTGATTTATCAACGTTGCGGATGCGCGATACTAACTTTAGGAATTTTCACTCTCCATGGACGTTGTTTGAATCACGTCTGATAAATTAAGAATTCCTTTTCATTTAAATTAACAAGCGATTCGAATAACGAGCCGAGATTTTTCCACGTACTCTTCACAGTTCCACGCGGGAAACTTAATTAAGTCGCAAGTTCCTGAATCGATAAAATTATTATTCGAGTTGAAAGCATCTCGTCAATGAAATATGAAGCGAAGAGGCGTGACGTTCTACGGTATTAACGTAATTACCGGGCTAGTTAAAAGTGAAAGAACAATGGAAATGAACAGACCGATAGATGATTATTCGATGAAATTTCAAAAAAACAAAATCTAAATACAACCGTTTAATGAAAAGTTTGTTTCGCTTTTTAAACGTTGTAAAAGGACTATGCATTTTTATATATTTATGGGAACTTTGGAAGAAGGAAAGAAAGAGAAGTAAATTCAATTTGGATGGTAAATATCTTCCGACAGAATCATTAATTTGGTAAAATTTGGCAAAATCATTTTAACCTGGCAACTGAGAGAATTACGAATTAAGCTTGGCTTTCCCAACTTCTTTCAATCTCTTGTAGGGGATTTATAAATCCATTAATCCTCGCTACGACTGCCGTAAGACCACCGCGATATCTCCCTTAAGACACTGTTAATCCCTCAAGAGTTTCAGACAACTTTAAGAATATCTCAAAACTGGCTTAAAGTTTTAAGCAATTGTCCGTCCGTGATTTTACCAATATTTATGCATTTTTGGGAAATTCAGGGGCTTCACATTCTGAAATATCGAGTTATCCAGTAAAATTAATTTAAACAATCCAAGTAGTCTGATTCTGACTAAAAATCCCCCCCCCCCAAAAAAAAAACGTACAAAAATTCACAGTCAATCCCAAATCACTCGTCAAACACTCCCAAAAAGTTACGCGAAATGATTACACGGACCATTGTAAATAAAACAAAAGTCAATCACTCGTTCCCACGGGAGAAGTCCGATTTTTAACCAATATCGCTTCACGATTCGTTTGAAATTTCAACGAGTTGGATATAAACGAAGGCGCAGCTTCCTCGGCTTGTTGTTCCGGCCGCTGTGTCGTCTGTTAAAATCTCAGCCCAGCCGGTTTGACACTGACAAATGCAATCAGACAATTGGAGATCCTCCAACGGCTACTAGATTGCAATCAATTGTTCCTCTACGAGCACACGCCGATCAGATCTGCGAACCGAGAAACGTAAATCCAAGGAAATTTAGTTGAAAAGTGGCCTTCTCGCGTTTGAGGTTTTCGAAACTGTTGTTGTTATTCAATTTTCATCTCTACACCGCTGCTCACTATCTACCTCTCCTTGCTTTTTTTCAATTAGCTTAGTCAACACCGGCTGAGTTTACTTGTTGGCATTTTCCAAGAAACGTTCGAGAACGTTTCTCCTTTATTCTTGGAACAACCGATGGCCGGATTATACGAATGTTTACGCGCACGTGTGCGTTATCAAACGAAGAAGCGCGGATACTCATTTATTTTTAATACCAGCAACAGGATTCCTCTGAATTTCAAACTAATCAATCTCGCCACCGTGGGCGTTTCACAGAGCTCCATCCGCTGTCAAACTAATTAAGTGACACGCCGGTGTCTCTTTTCTTCAAACTCATTTGCATTTCAATCTCCCGCCAACCAGCTCGAAACAATTTCTCTGCGACGAACCCGGGAACAAAAGCCAAAACCAAAACGTTCTTACTAAAAAGACGCGAGAGCATCCTACGTTTTGTCAAAGCGAGAACGTTTACCTAATCGATGTGCGGTGTCGCTGTTGCTTCAAACGGGGGCAAACTCGTCCGATTAAGATACGAAAAATCGCACGACGTTGGGACGGATTTCGTACACAAACACACGCATACGTGAGTTTTCCACAAACGTAGCACATATTGGTACTCCTGATCGCAGCCAACAAGCTTTCGCGAAACGAGCCATAGACCTGGACGAAACAGGAGCGCGGGTTCACCTCTTCGGATTAACCTCAAGTAAAAAACCGCTCGCCATTATCCGCTAGAGATAGCAAACCTCGTTCGCCCTCCTCGTTTCTTTTTAATCAAATTCAGCCAGCCCTCTCTTCCCAATGATTCGCATTTCGATAGGGGGATGTATCGGCCACGAAGAAGGAAAACGGCGATCAATGCGATACGATTCGACAGAAACCACTTCAAACATCTTGCGACTGAACGCTTTCATTCTTCGCGGCTGCTTCAAATTCTGAAATAAAAGTTTCTCCGGACTGACAGAAGCGAGTCACTCGAAGACAATTAAAATTTCATCGAGATATTTGAACCTTGGCACGTAGTTGTCATCCTAATCGGCAGGGAATCTGCCGTTTCGTTGGTAACTCCGCGAGTCTGCCGGATTAGATCGTGGTCAGAGTTGATCTGCGTGATAATCGTAGCGCAGAGGGCTTCCCCGGCGTGCATGGAAGTCGAGATAAATTAATATTTCGAAGTGGAGCGGCCGGGAAGACTGACAAGTGTGTCCAGACCGCGGACGTGTAGTGTCAGACATTTTGTCTTTGGTTAACTTGGACTTGTACTCGCTGTTGAGGGTAATGAGTATGTAAGAAGATGTACATGTCAGAATTCTGTCGTTAGTTGTACGTCTCGATTTTAGTTAGTTGTGCCTTTCTCTTGCAAATAAATAATATTCGATATGCACGAAAACGAATCAAAAATATATCTATCGTTGTTTGAAGAAACTTGTCCATCAGCCCTGCAAGGTGTTTATTTCAAACTAAATGATACTTTGTGCAACATACTCTGTGTTGAAAATAAAACGTACACCAACAATTCTGAGCTAACGAGTTTTGACAAAAGTTTCAACAGAAAGTCGTTTCACAGTTAGTTCCAAGCTAAATTGCAACAATGGAATATCCTTTTTTTCGTTTCGAGGAAATTAAAAAAAAAGAAAAAAAAATTAAACTGAATAATGCGCTGAAAATCAAGATTAAATTCCCTCCTAAAAGCAACGTTTGATATTTGCCGTTTTCGTTGGGACCCGTAGAAAATTGTTTTCGGCTGAGTGGGGATCGATCGGGTGCTAGTTGAAATGAAACACGTTTAATCGGGGCGCAAAATAGGAAAGAACGTGCGCGTTGAAAAATAAAAGACCTCGGGTACAAAAGTATACGCAGAGGCACATGTAGAAAAGGGAGGAAAACAACTGCGCCATTTAGGTGTATGTTAAATAACGACAATCGTTTCTGTCGCAAAGAAGAAAAACATTCATACAGGTACCCGCAAGTAATGTCGTTTTTCGATACTGTAAAGAATTTTATTTTATCTCACAGTTAATACAATTTTAATGCAAGCGGGTTAAAGGTTAAATCATTGTCGCTAGATGTGGCAAGGTTTGTTAAGTTCGAAGGAAACGACATTGCTTACGGACACATAAATGTGGAACGTTCAAAGTGTTCTCGTCGTCTTGTTTCAAGAACGTTGCCTTTTTTGGGTCATTTTCAACAGTACAAAATCACCGCACGCCAATACGCAATGACGATGGACGATAAAACCATAAAACTGTGAAATCACGCGATATCCAACGCCACCGGGTCAGAAAATCCGCGGAGTTTTCACTCGGTCAGCGTCCAAATCGACCGAGAAGTTATTGGAATCCAAGCTTCCCAAGAACGCAGCCAGCCGAGCGTAGCTGTCATTTCGATCGTCTCTCAATTAATCCGAGCTATCGGCGGTATTTAGGTTCGACAATTCCCACCATAAACATACTCCAGTCTCCCAATTCATCCCCTGGACGGACAACTATCAAAAAATATCACCGTCGCACGCTGTCAGTGCCAATTGGCAAAGTGCATCCGCAATTCGGAGCCTGGAAACCAGCCTGACGGATCGAGTCCCCGATATTGCGATGCAATATTCATCGTATTTTCCAGTTGGACGCTGCGCGCTCGATCAAATTGTCTCGAGCGATGGACACGATCCTTCTCGAGTCAAATTCCACTTGGGAGCTGCAAGTTCTCCCCGCCGCTTCGACAGTGGCCTTTGCTCTTAACGATTCGACCGGTGTCCGCCTCGGTTTCGCGCGTACGTGTACTCGGGACGTACTCTTGTCCGTCCCGAAGATCATCCTCCGCTAATAGATCGAGTAGCTATTTACGGGCACGCTCGTCCCGCGGCTCGCGACGAGGTATCCAACGCCTCGCGAGTTCAACAGCTGTCGTCGAATATTCAGGTGATCGAGTCTCCGGTTGCGCGAGCCTCCGAATTAATAATAAATAGGAGACGACAGTGGCACAAACGTGTGTGACGCAGACGCAGAGGTGTAAACAGGAACTTGACGTTTTCAGCGGTGAAAATAAACCAAGCCTCCAGCCAGAAATGTTCAAAACGTTTGAAGAGACGGAAATAGACAGAGGTTAACCTTCCTGTCGTTGCCGAGTCTTCTTCTTCGCGTAATTACCGAGAGGAGCCATCGTCCTCAATTTGTCGCCCTCGCGAATCTGAGGATCTCCCCGCTGTAAAATCCTCGTTCCCCTTAACGGCCCATAAACATCGAAGAGGGAATCGTTACGGCCTCGCGGACCAATCGCAGTACCATTTCAGTCTCGAATCGAGGGAAACACAATCGGTAAGAGGAAAGTTCGCGAATCTCTCGACGGGTAGTTTCGTTGCGTTGTAAATGGCGTTCGGAGGGAGAGAAAGAGGGAGGGCAGTTGTCAAAGTGTCGGGACCCCATTTCCATCGGATCTTACCAACGATATACAACCTGTCGAGCAGTTTCCTCGTGCTTCGTTTCTCTCCCGCGTTTATCCGACAGTTTCTCTCGGCTTTCTTCTGTCTAAAGGCCCTTCCGTTTCGTCCCTCTCCCTCCCCGCCCCGTTGGATCGAAATTTTACCACAGGCAGATGGCAAGGCTCCATGGAGCTTTGCCGTTGCGAGAAAAAACGATCGCGGACACGTGTACAGGTTCGCAGGATACTCGAGGCGATATCGCGTTTGTATACTTGGGATTACTCTTGGGTCCGATATCTGGAAAGTTCAGCGATAGCCTCTTCTGGATAGAGCGTCCCTTTCGAGCTGGTTCGTCGAGATTAATTTTTTTCTTTTGCACTTTTAGTGAATTGTCGCTCCCTTTTTAAAAATACATGTACTTCGAAACACCTGTTGTTCGTCAGTTCGAACTATTAACTTTCGAGTGAGTAGATTTTCGGAGTTTTCTAGAAATTGTGAGAACCCATTTTGCAAGAGACAGTCGAACAATGTTTTTCCTCTTGGTCAGCTGACACCTCTCACGACGAAACGTACCGTGTGAATCATTGATTTTGGTGGAACTTGGCAGAAATATTTCGCCCGTATTTCCCTTCATCGGCACATATTTTGTCAAATATCTCGGAAATTGTCAGTTTTTTCTCCAAGAGATCTAAAAATCCACAAAAAAGAAAAAAAGAAAAGAAAAGGAACGACAGTCTCTTCCCCTACTCGTCGGTGAATTAATTTCCAAATTACCAGAGAGAGCGCAACCTTAAAACTTCGCTTTGCGAAATCACTCGGTCTCTAACATCGGATCAAACTTCGTCAAACTTGCCAGCCTGAACCAGAAGCGGGGAAAAATATGGAATAACGAGGCGCGGTTCCGTCCACACAAACGTGGAGGCCTTTCGTCGTGGAAGTTGGACGGACCTGGTACTTTTCCAACGCGGTACGATCAAGTTATTGGAAACTCTGGACATGTGAACTTTCGCGTTCCGTTTGTCATGCGAACGCGAGACACGGCGTGTAAAATTACCGCTTTTTCTTGGAATAAAATTATGTGCAAAGGGACGGCCAGTGTACGTTCAATTATTCATTCGGTGGCGTTCGATTGGACGAAGCGATCTGCATACACTGACACACACTCCCTCCCCACAAACAGGGAGAAAAGAAGTTGTGCTTGGTCGGTGAAGGACTTTGTCAGTGAAGTAAAGCAAACATTGGAATAATAACCTTTAGAATATTGACTTAAAAAAGAAAAAAAATAAGAATGGCGCTTGTTTTATGCACACCAACATGGACAATTTTATTGTATAATACTATTTCGACATACGACACGTCGTAGTTCTATCGTTGATCTAGTTCTAGCGTTACTTTTTGTTAATTTCGACGCACAGTGGCGCGTTTGGTCGATCCATCCAGCCGATTATAATTTTGAAATCGCCACGCAGAGAAAAGTCTTGGCTTCAAAGCGGTACGAAAATACAAAGTATGTTTTGTATAAAACGAAACATTCACAGCGGACTGAAAAGAATAAATTCTCCAACACCCAATCTTGCGATAACGCGCTGTCTCGTTTCGTAAAGAAGAATGTTATTTCGTAGACTCAAAGTTACTAGGGCAATTCACGTTTGTTGAATATTTTAAGTTACTGGAAAAGTCGCAAAATGGATTTGGGTAATTTCCGCGGAATTTCGTTGTTACAGGCGTGCGCGTTACAGGTCTGACGACTTTTTTGCTATAAAATATTATTGACATGCAAACGTTTGAATCGATACGAAACAAATTGCACAGGCGCGAACGAGATCTACCCCACGCCCCCTCGCGAATCACGTGACCCAAACCAACCAATCGCTAATTTTCGTTGCATTAACGTTGCACCTAAAGAGGCCCAATTTTCTGGGTCACCCCCCGCTAAAATCACTTTCGGTGATAAAACGAAAAATAAGGAAATTTGAGTGCAACGTGTCTTTAATTAAGGGGCTTTCTATTATTCCCCAGTTGGAATTAGGAATGAGAGCACGTCGAACGTAGGTCCTTGTCGCAACCTATATTCTCGATTCTTCGATAATGTAATAAAATTTCCACTTGTTTGGCCACGGTCGATTAATCAAAACACAAAGTCATCGCGTTCGATGAATATGTTATTCGTCTGCAATTGGACAGATTGGGAGGCACGAGCGTGATTGATGTTTCTCGAAATAACGTATCATTGTAAATCGATAGGCCCTCCGTGAAAAATCGTGTCTCGTTTTACTCCGTTGACATATTTCTCGCAGAGAAAGGAAATTGTCAAGAATTTGGCTCCGCAAAAGTCTTGGAACAAAATTGCACCTTCTTCGTAATTTCACAGAGAGATGTAACAAATGCGAGTGTGCAAAGGCATATTTTCTCCTTCTTATTTCAACATTTTCACATTTATATGTATGTACGTTTTAAACACATGTCTGTACAGTCAATCAAAACAGAAAACCACCAGAGCCAAGTTCCTTCCGTCGCGATGTATCAAACAGATAATGCATCAAAAGATACACGCAAGCTTCTGCAAACCGGCTCTTTCTATTTGCTTCCGGATGTTTTTTGATTTATTGCATTTTCATACGTCCGAGTAAATGCATGAACGTTCACGGTCGGTCTGTTTGCGTTTTCGTTTAATTTCTCGTTGGATTGTCCCAGTGCCGAGACAATACCGTACGGAAAATCGATGAATTTTAATGGAAACTCGAAACTGGTACCACATTGGTAATTTGTAATTAATTCATATTTACGCGACGGCGAGAGTATTATATCTGTTCCAACGAAACAGACGCGAAGGCCAGATGTCCGGTTCGATTTGCGATTTTTATTTAACTTTGCCAGCCAGAGGGATCAGTCGCCGAGATGTATAGCGTTAATAAATCTGGCAACGTGTGCAAACAATGGCACGCGTGAAAACACGCGTGCAGTAACGAACATCCTGTAAATATACCGATAAATTCGAACGAGGCGAATAAGCCGAAACGATACCACGTCCTTTTCCACCGTTTCACCCTGAATCCGTTTTAAAATTCCCGCCATTTTGCCGCTCGATGCTTACACTGTTTCTTACCAGGATGATCCCCTCCCTCGTGAAAGCGATCGAACAAATTGATCAAATTGTTCCGCTTTCCACGTTTCGATTTCGATCGGTGCGAACGCACCAGTCTCGATTATTGCTATTTCGAGGTGGTTGAGGACGTCGCAACTGCTGACTCGAACTTTTTGCGAATTTGTAGACCTTCTTTCTCTCGCTGGATCGAAGATTGCGATTTTGAGGTTTAGAATCGTAAGACATTGTTTAAACACTTTATTTATCTAGTTGTCAGTTTTAGACTTGAAAATTGACTCCTCAATTTTTAAAATAAATTCTCCTCTAAGATGTGTAAATGACAAATATTACTGAAAATCCACCGAAAACTCGTCGTGAACAGCTAAAATCGCCCGTGAATCCTCGTACCAACACACTCGAGTACGTTGTTAATCGACATAAACGTCACACTTTCGCCGAGGAGACGCACGTATCACGAACTTTACTGAAAATTGCCGAAAAGGGTACTACACAAATTGCAGCACTCCGAGTTGAATTGAGTTTCGAGAAGGCACAAAAGAAGCAGCCGAAGGCACTAAAACGAAGTTCCCGCGGTGGAAAACCAATAACCGACCGATAACTATGCCTGAAATTCCTTGGCACGTTTCAGAAAAGACTTGAAAGCAGTTTTCTCACCAAGTTTCAACCCCTGTCCCACTTTCTGCCGATCGAACCCTCTGAAAAGGGGTATTAAGGCAACTCTCCAAGGGAATTTCCCTATCGAGAATTAGCGAAATTCCTCGGGGCAAGGGTGAGGAGAAGAAGAGATCAAGAGAGGAGTCGATCTGCAAATTAGGAGTTTCACTTGCAAATTAGGCAGAACTAGGCAGCATTGCGAAGGAACGGCCGGGCGTTGAAGTTAGGCCTTCCAGCTGCCTAAAACGAGCGGAAAAGTTGCCAGCGACTGTAGTTTCGCGAGCGTGAAATTTTCGGCTCTAGGTTGCATTGGGGTCCGCACTACGCTTTGACGCGTCGCTCGACCAAGTTAATAAACCGTGAAATTTGTTGGCGAATGGCAAACATCGGCCGCGCTTTTCCTCTACACGGCTTTTCCATCTCGAACTGCCGTCACTCGTGTTGCGGTTTTTTCTTTTACTTTTTGAGAAATTTCCTGTTGATGGCAAACTTTGGGAAAGTCTCGAGTTTCAAGTTTGATGTACTTTGGCTGAGCAGAGCGGAATACTCTTTCCATTCGTGAGAATCTTCCAATTCCTCCTTGTGTCATTTGGAACTGACGGTGAACAAAAGTTTGGGACATTCTCTACGGACAAAATGACGGAAGCTTTTCTTAGCCAACGATCGCATTGAGGAACCGACGGTCGATGATTCCTTGGACACCTTTTTGGCAACGACTCTGACTTGGAATCATCGTAGGACACATCCAGAGAGCAGCATCGAAATTTACGCAGGCCTGTTCTTTTCTTTCCTTCCTTTGTTTCACTTTGAGAGAACGAGCAATTTCTTCGGAGATTGTTCTGGAACAATCTACTGCCGTAAACTTTCCAGTCGATCCCTCTGTTTATCGATTTCGTCGGCCATTATTTATAATATCGAACCATGCCCCTTTTACACGATGATACAGATCTCTCACAGCGGCGTAAAAATAGCAAACACAGTCGAACACCTCGACAGCACGAGCACCCCTACGTACGACTGAAATTTCGCTCTGCGAAAACAGAGATTGGAACTTGCTTCGCGTTATTGAGTTACTTTACTTCCGTAACTCGAAATGAAGGAAGCCCAATGTCTGCAAATTCGAAGAAGCCCCGCGTCTTTCTAAGCTGAAGTTTGATCGCCTGTCTCTAAAATTCAAAGTAATTGGTGTACGCACATCTAGCAGATACCCGAGTGGACCGAGTGACAAACTGATCGTTATTTATAACGCGTGATCATTGCGAATAACTGATAAAATCGATCAAAGTGTTGGAGTATACAAAATTGTAAATTTGAAAGTTTCTATCGAAGGCCGGGATCTGTTTAGAAACGATCAGCCACTTTCAATATTTGTAACGTTTGTCATAAACTAGAAAAAATAATGTAAAGTAAAAGTAAAAGTAAAGAACACGGGTTGTGAAAAAAAGGGGGTATCTGGAACGAAAACGTGCCATTTTTGTTTCGTGGACTAGTTTGTAGAACGTCACGAGCCAGACAGACAAGAAAATTTAATCGATCAATCGAGCAGAGACGAGGTGCAGAAGAGTGACAGTTTTATTTCGAGGAAGCGAAAAAAAAAGCAGAAGAAACAACACGTGAATTTCACGCTTTCATCCAGAAAAGTGTTAGCGAACGTCACAACTAGGAAAAACGATTCGACTTTGATTCTCCTCGATGTAAAAAGATTTCACCTCCAATTTTTGAAAAATCAAAATTTAATTTATTACACTGATACAAGAATTTCATACAGAAATCATACAACGAAACCATATAAAATAAAATAAAAATTTTATTCTCCTCGATTGAAAGAACTTCGATAGAAATATTCTTGGAAAAATTCTACTCGTCGAATCAAAGATGGCGAAGAACGCAATTGAACTGTTGCCAACGTAAAACTTAACGCACGAGACTCTATGAAATTGCGAGACCATCTGATAGGGTATAATTTGTTGTAAAAGACAGGTTTTCATCGAGCAAGCGTGAAATCTCGAACGATGAGCTCGTGTGGCTGACGAAGGCGAAGGAATCCTATCCTACGTGTCGCTTTTGGCACAGAAAGGTTGGCATTACACGCGGCAACGAGGCGACGAAGGTCGCCATTACAGGGCCGGCTGCATGTGTAAAATTAACTTTGATCCCCAATAGCCTCGCTTTACCCTTCTCTCTTCTCCTAGCTCGTTATATATATTTTTTTAATAACAACGAAACCTGCATATCTTATCATACTTTTGCTGAAGAAAAAAACAAAAACAAAAATATATAAAGGAAAAAGAGATACATGAAAACTATCCAAACTTGGCATTTGCTTCTACAAAAATTATTCGTCGTTTTCTTCCTGAAGCGCGTGTCAAATTTTGGAACATTTCATTCAAATGTAATTTTCAGTAATCCGTTTATCGTCTGTTTATTCCGTACTTTGGTAAAATTATCAGGCCGCCCGCACGAGAGAATTAGCATTTCAAATTTCGAATCGATACAGGCCGCATCCAACTTACTACATGAAAGCGTTCCCCTCACCCGTGTTATCTGGCAATTCTTATCGATACACGCGAAACGATAAACGTTCCAAACGTTTGGACATTACTCGTGTCGAAACATCTATGTTCATACCATTTAATGGGTGTTTACTCTCCATTTTTGTTAACAGTGCTTGGGCGTTATTAAAGATTCCATGTGATCATGTGAAATTTAGTTGAAAATTCAAGCACGCGCAATTAATTAAATATGTCTATCAAATAGATATCACTATGGAAATTAATTAAAATTCAGTTCCATATGTTTCATTGACCGGTCATTTGAGTGGTCATTGATTAATTGTTATTGATTAAATTGCAATGATTAATTTCTATCACTTAAATAGTCAATGATGCACATCAAACCCTATTCAGCATGATTCTATTAATCCATTCTAGCTGAATATGATTTTCTGACCAAAACTGGTTAATGAAATTCTGTTAATCAAATTGTACTTGTACATTTCAACTTGTCAGTTTCTGCCGACCTGGTTCTAGTAATTATGTTTTGTAAGTTTGCTTTCACTCATGTAGTTGTAACAGAATTCCATTTTCTAGTCTTAGCTACTACGATCATTTACTTTTGACAATTATTTCTTCGGCTGGTTTAAATTCAACTTAAATTAAGTGAAATTACATTAGATTCCATTATTAAAATTGGGTTAGATTAAATTAGATTCCATTATTAGATCTCACCCTGTTACATTTCATTTCCTGATCTTTTGCAGAAACGTGTAGGAAATATAAATTTGAATAGATTGGACAGATATATATATATAAGATACTTGAATAAATATAAGAACCATCCATATAATTACTTTCATATTTAAATGTATTTCAAATGATTCCAGCTTGTTAAAAAACTCTTTCACGTCAGAGAAAACTTCATACTCAAGTATGTTTCAGAAAGTTCTATATTTAATCTTTAATTAATCATGTAAAAAGCTAGTTTAAAATTATAACATTCATTTATTAAAGCATCAAGTATTTAAATCATGAGTTTGAAAATTGAAAAGTTGCTAAGACACTTGAATCACTAGTTCATCCATTAAAAGATAAAATATTAAATGTTAACATTAAATATTCAAAGTTCAAAGAATATCATTCAAGTTATGTCTTGCATGTAATCAGAATTTAATTAATCACGTGAAACACACTTGCAAAAGCTTTCAAAAAGATTACAGAACGTCATTTAGGTTAAATGACGTTGCATTGTGTCATCAGTGTTTAATTAATTAATTCCAAAAAAAAAAGAAAGAAAGAAATTAAGAAAATCACCTTTTGTTTAAAGAATGAAATCTACTTTAAAACAAACGGAGAAGATGAAGGAATGAAAGGAAAATAATTTGTACGGATCACTCACATTGTGTGGGCAACAAAAAGCCTCGCAGCGTTCTATTTCGACGGGGAATATTTTGGAACAGGATTTATCGCAGCCACCGATTCTCCGCTCGAAATGCGAAAACCACCGTGAAAATACTTGTCCGATGGACGGGAAAATTTCACGTAGCCGCAGATTTATGCCGGAATATCGATCAACGATAAACATCGTCGTTAAACGGATCGAGGGTCAGAACCCTTTGCTGCGGCTGCTTCCTGTCACGTGACGGGAACAAAAGGATAGTTTGGGCGGGCAGTTTAATTAGTTGAATGAAGTTTAAAGCATTACACGTGTCGGCCCGGATCGGAAACTGGGACTGGTATCGGCTTTTTAATGGCATACCGTCGAGCGGTTGCTCAATTTGTTGCCTGCTTTGTGCCAACAACTTCCTGCGACAGAGTTTAATAATATTCTGAATAATAAATAGATCTAGATAACCTTTTAATTGCGCTCGCTGATAAATACGCGTGAACACAGAATTATAAAACAGTGATACCTAAACTTTTGACTTGTTTGTTTGATTAATTACGCCTCGCGGCCTGCTATTAACAGTTTCATATGTTACAATGTTTAATAATATAAGTTAATAATTTCATAATAAGTCATGCTTTTATTGTTTCATTACCGGAAGCGTAAAATTATAATGAAGACCTGTAAAATCATCAGGACCAAGTTATTTACGTTTTCAAGTTTTCATTGATGATATATACGCTTTTAATTAATATATACTTTAATGATAATGAAAATGATATATTTTTAATAATAAATTATATTATTTTCTATAATTAAATTAAAATTTTCATTATAAAATGCTGTAGTTGCAAACTTTAGTTTTAAAACATTATCCATATCAAATTTAATTTTCGAATGAATAATTTAACAATCCAGTTAATACTAAATTATGAAGAGAAAATGAAACAACGAGGTATTGTTCAAAATTTCCTGATTTCACGCAATACTGTCTGAACTTCTCCACGCGGATGTAATTTGTAAGAGAATCCCGCGGATAGCTCGCATAATGGAAGGTTCCATCGACATTTACTGTCTCCGGTTACTGTTTCCGGTTTCTGTCCCACGTTGTTTCGCTTGTCGATAATTGAAATCGGAATTATATCAGATATCGTGCCGCGTCGGAGGATTTCCCTGCTTGTATAATTCGATGAATTTTGACGTGCCAGGAATTCGATTTTAAATTTTCGACATCTCCCGCCAGTATCGCGTGTATGACGCGCCGATTCAATCGTGACTGTTTCGTCAGTTGTTTGTTCCTCCCCGGCCGGTGCGGGTTTTCGTGTTGAGCAAACGTTTCGAAATTTGAAAAGTTCTCGACGATTTCGACGATCTGCTTCGCGAAATTAAATTTCACGCGTATTGTGTTCCGGGTTTCCATTGTGCGCGAGAGTTTTTGTTATTCATCGTATGTCAGGATATATTGTTGCACGTGACGTGAAATAGAGGTTAAAATGAAAAGGTACGTAAGAATTTGATATTTTTCTACATCAATACGTTTCCATCTTCTAATTAAATGATATTTTATTGCAATATTTGCCTTCAGCTCTCGTTACTGTAATGTTCAAATTCTAATGGAGTATCTTTGAAAGTTGAGCTCAATCAAATGGAAAGAGAGACCCTGCACGACTTTCAACTCTTTAAATCGTTTTTTGAATAAAAGATCTGTTTAATGCAAAAGTGAAATATTATTAAAAATATCATTTGTATGAAAATTATTTCTACTTGTGTAATAGTGTTACATTAATTAGAGGTTAGAATGACGAGATGACAGAAAGAGTAATTTTCCACCTTGATTAGTACATTAATTGTTCTAACCTAATTAAAAAGATAGAACAGATTATCTAAATGAAATTTCTAGATGACGATATATTTGTTATATAAAGATGTATTTAAAATCGAGCGTTTGAAAACTTTCACGAGATCGTTTGAAATTATTGAATAATAATTGGAGATTTGGCGGGAGATTTGAATACGTTTCTGTTGCAGTCGCGTGAAATAAATTATCCATGATTATCCAATTATCCAGATTATCTAGATGAAATCTCTAGATGACGATATATTTGTTACATAAAGATGTATTTAAAATCGAGCGTTTGAAAACTTTCACGAGATCGTTTGAAATTATTGAATAATAATTGGAGATTTGGCGGGAGATTTGAATACGTTTCAG
The DNA here is from genome assembly GCA_001276565.1 of Melipona quadrifasciata. Taxonomy (NCBI): domain Eukaryota; kingdom Metazoa; phylum Arthropoda; class Insecta; order Hymenoptera; family Apidae; genus Melipona; species Melipona quadrifasciata. The sequence continues at coordinate 1,097,310 of KQ435798.1, read as the reverse complement.
TTGCAGTCGCGTGAAATGAATTATCTATTTGCAGTAAGCAGGTTGTCGGCAATTCTAGCAAATTCGTTGTCATAATTTTCATAGTTTCATGGTATCTTGCATCACTCTGCAGTCGGCAATTTCGCCGTGCTTGTGCTTCGAAATTATGCTACAACATTATGGTTGTGGTCCTCGCGCGTAACTTTCTTGACACGTTGCACTCAACCTATAACAGTAACAGTAAAAAGATGAGAACGCAATTAATATTCAATCGATTGCAATCGAAGCGGACAGGAAATACCGGAGCGTCGTTTTCGCTATTCGTGCGATCCAACAGTGTCCAATTCGATACGTGGTACACATATATTGAAGTATATCCCGGTGCATCCCATATAAAATTCAAAGAATCTGGAATGTGTCAAACATTTTTAAAATTGTTGATCCTCTGGGAATATTATCTCCGCTCATTCGTCACATTCTCAAACGCGCATAATTCATGGAATTCCGAGTTTATTAATACGTAATAGTTTTAGGAGTATTTCTGAAATTCTAGTGGGAACTTCTAGGAATTTATTTCTGCGCGCAAAAAAGTGCAGGACCGTTTGGAAATTTCATCAATTCTCCGAATGTATTTAGAAAAACGCAAACAAGAATTCTACGAGGCGAGATTTTCTGAAATCCCGGAGTAAAGTATACCATCTCGTTTGAAGATTTTATCTAATGTCTCTCTCGACCGCTTATCGCTCAGACGCATTTGCGAGATTCCTCGCGATGAATTCCGACTTAAATTGGCGACAGTCGACGAACGACTGGTTGGTAACGCTTATCGGAAAAAGCAGCCGGGGGATTTCTTGGCACCGCAGCTGTCTCAGCGAGGAGTGGGGAGGGAAAAAGCGCGGGATAATTGAGAGCGAGTGCTCCAATTATTTGGCCGCGTCGAATGGAACGGCCGGCTGGCTGCATTTTAATCCGATATTGTAACGTGATTTCCGAACTTTCCAGACGCGTTAAAGTGCCGTCTGATTTCAGCCGTGTGTCGCATTACCGATTTAATGAATTAGGTTTTCTTCGCTCGAGCGGCCTTTGAAGCTCAACCGCGCACTGTTAAAAGAATTTGGCCTGAATCGAGCAGAGTGCCTCGATAAATTGCCCCCGATTTATCATTACTCTGCAAATTTCTTCGAGTTTTGTAAAAGGAAATCAAAAGTTTCCAACACGTAACACCAACTGATGACAAATCACATTGTAAATACTTTGGTTTCTTGAAATTTCATGAAAACTATAGGGAATATAATGGTGAAAATATATCGAGGGAATTTCCTTCCATAGCCACAATATTTAATAACAGAAATTAATTGAAAAATATTGCAAGTGTAAACGCGTTGCGTCAACGCAACGTTGTTCCTTAAATGGGCTAGCATAGCATCTAAGAGAGAAAGTTTTTGATGTTAATTGCTGCTTTCTATTAAGCAAAATTATAAGCGTCTTCGGTTCTTTTTAATATACCCGAAAGTGTGCACTTTTGGAATTTAAATAGACAAAAATAATGTAAATAAAATATGCGGTTTCTTTTTGGGATTTAACGGATTTTATCCTCTTCGACGGATATTTTCACGAAATCGATGATCCGATTAGGGTCAAAATTGTAAGGAGAATACCGGCAGAATTACGACGGTGATGTAGGATTTGAACAAGTCTTTTGAAATTCTAGGAAATGAAGGGAAATAGTGGAAGCCATCGCGAGGTGGCAAAGTTAGCAATTAACAGGAAACAAGGTGAATCCTTGGGAACGAGTGGCTTCATCGTAGTTGGAGGGAACGGCCCCAGGAAGAGGAGCGACGACAAAAGAGAAGCAGGGCCACGGCATCGATGATTTATCGAGTCTGAGAGCGTTTCTTTGTAAAGGCAGAATAGAAAAATCTCGATGCCTGACCCGTTTACGTCTACCGGTATCGAAGACGAAGGCAAAATCGTGATATACTCGTTGCGGAAGAATTTCTTTGACGAGTCAGGCTTCTAAGAAGATGGATCCTCCCTCGAGAAATCAGAGTTAGTAATCTTGGCAGACGTTATTAAGCTAGATGCATTCTCATCGACAAACAAGGACAATTTCACGTCTCGATCTAGTTGAATTAATTGCATCTTGTTTTCCAGATGAGCCACTCTAATCATAATCAGGTAACTTCTCTGAAGTTAATCCGAGCCATCTCACGATCTGACGAGTATTTCTCAAATTTGTCAATGATACTGTCTGTACAACCGATGGCTGTAGGTTGGCTCAGGCTCGCAGTTCATCAGAACAGAATTAGAATCTTCCTCCCTGAGTCAGATTGTTTCAGCAACAAGTAGCTCAATACGCAAGCCACTGCAATAAGGAAACCTGGCTGGTTGAGCAGAATTTATGTGCATCTCGGTGATCGTGTTGTGGAGAAAGTTCAAAATTGAGTGTGATTTATGTTGTCTCTGTAACTGCCGAATTGTTGGACAGGCTATGTCAGGCGCGTAATCCATCAGAATAAAGGAGCAGCATCTGAACGTTTAGATTGATTGATGGATCGACTTTTCTGTAGTCATGCAAATTCTTTTTCCTTTTTTTTTATAGAGAAGACAGGTGGACCAATTTTTTCAGTGACTATGCATGTATGCTCTAATGGGAAATCTATTGGTAATCGACGGAGGCGAGGTGTTTCCACATCTGCTTGCAGAGAAATCTAAAGTCATGGAGATGAAGATACATAACCGAAAGATAAAAGTAAAGTTTCGTCCCCTGTTCACAAAGAGTTATAGATTTCACGCCGAAGTTATAGATGGCTGGAGATAGTGGTCTTCAAATAAAGTCGAATATGCGATCAATTCAGTACATCTCCGTTCATTCTGTAAAAGAACCATTGAAATTAGGTTTAAATCGTCTGTGCTCCAGTCGTGGAAATAAGAAGAAGTTCCCTCGTCTTTATTCAGAAAACGCTGAATAAGTCGTTTACCTTGTAAACAGAACGCTCCTAGTTCCGTGGAACAAACAGGCGAGCTTTAACCAAGTTAAAACGGAACTTCGTTAATAATTCATGCGCCGTTGCCGTGGCGCGGCGATTATTTAAATAAATACTGAATTGAACTCCAGCCTGGAGGAATGAAAATATCGTCGAAAATATCCTTTAAAGGGGATCTACTTTACAGTCGGGAAACACGTTCTCGATCCGGGGGGGATCAAAGTAAACTGTGATACAATGCACGAAAACGTGCATTGAGAATCGTGAATATTATGCTAAAAAGGACTGAATGTTCTATTCTTGCTGAGACCAGGAATCTCTAGGTTGGAACGTTGAAACGAGCAACGCGCTGCCGTTAGCTGTATCAGGATTTAGAACGTTACATAGGGACACGGTATGACTAACGAGTGAGGTAGTCGAGCCAGTAATAGGCCTCTCCAAATAGTTGACATTGTTTAAATCGGCAGGGAAAAAGTCTAACCCTGAGGTGATGATCGTCGGTCCAATTTTACCCGGGGACAGATTGTAACGATTCGTTGTAAATCAAGGTCTATCTAAAATTGAGAATCATTTTTCACCAAAGAGTGAAAAACTACGAAATATCCATCGAGCTCCATCGATGCTCGGTCATCATTGCCACATATTTTTAAATCCCACTGACAACTGGTGTTCCTTGTTACAGGCCAACAACTACTATCGACCAACTAGCGGCCGAATCTCCAATAAATACGCACGCACGTTGAACGACCGATTTGCCAGGCTGAAGGGAAGCTGCTGCCACGTCGCCACGGAGGAGAAAAGAAACGTAACGGCCGTAGAGACATCGAGGGTGGCTCGCGTGCCAAGAAAATGCGACTGTTCGCGTGGCCTGGCAGCGTGACTCGCGGCGGACTCATAAACGATGAATTGGCGGGCAGCGATGTTGGCTCAGCCGAGAAACGCGGCAGCAGCAGGAGCAGCAGCGGAGGAGGCAGCAGCCACGGTAGTCAGCGAATCGGCAGATTGGACACGCGATCGGTCGAACGACACACCATCGGCTGGGCATGTACGTCATCTACCCGGCAGACGAGCTGTTGCGTATCTATGAGAACCCAGACGGTGATCCTAGTTCAGTGTTGACCGGGGATCGTCGGCCGAGTTGTCAGGTGACCGTGATCTCTGTCAACGAGAGAAACGACCGCCCACGAGGGCAAGACAGCAGCAGCAACAAGAGGAGAAAGGAGAGGCGAAGGGAACGAGGAGGGCATACGCGTAGAAGAAGGGCGAGCCGTAACGAGATTCCGCGTAGCCACGAGCAACCGAAGAAGAGTACTCGCCCAGAGCAACACGCCAGGACTATGCAAAACAGTCGTGTCGGCGCTGGCGAGGATGCCGCCAATCCTCTCAAGGACCTCACGCAGCCAGGGCTTAATGAGCCGCTCAAACAGCACAATGCCGCCACGCTCAAGCTCGTGCAGACCGGTGAGTGCTTTACTTCCATTTCCAGTTTCTCCTCTTCTTTTTTCCTTCTTTAACAGGACCTGACGTGTTTATGGCGTCGTGAAAGGCCTTGGAACGATGAGCGATTGAGAGCCAAGGCAGATCGATCTCAGCGAGTTGACACGCTGGGTTTTTTTAACGCTGAAAGTACGCCGTAAGCTTGCGTTTTAGTAATTTTTGAATTTCACAGGTTTATAAATCGAGATGTTTTATTAATTTTGCTATCTTTTCTCCCCCTTTTTTTTTTTTTTAATTGGTTACATGGGATTACGTGGATTACTAGGTTGGGTTTAACAAAATTTGAGGGGCTCCCTATCTCTGCTTGCAAAAAATGATTATAATACTCTTTTCTTCGTGATAAATTGAAAATTTTATTCATTCAGTTATTCAGCAGTTTTAATTACGATTTTCAGTAGTAGGACACTGTACTGAAAACTTGGTATACGAGTAGTATATTCTTCTTTAATAATAGTACATATTGCTACAACTTCTGAATGATTCTGAGTCACAATATTAAACTTCATAATATTAAAAATATTCGTAATATATCAATACATCACTCAATAAGTCTCCGGTCTGACACATATATGGCAACACTGTTGACAGACCCATATGATTTCTGGATAGTAGCATCCTTCAAACGATACATGTCAAAATTTCACGACATTCTGATATTAGTTTACAGGTTACAGTGGTTTTAGTGATCCCAGTTTTGTAATTTTCAAAACAATAGATAAACAAGAATTTCGTGTGTTGATTAAACATTGTTTTTTGATGGGGAAAAATACTGTTGAAGCCAAACAGTGGCTTGATAAGCGTTATGGAGACTCTGCACCAGGGAAATCAACTATTGACTGGTATGCTGAATTTAAACGCGGTCGTACAAACACCGATGATGCTGAACGCTCTGGTCGCCCAAAATCGGCAATTGTTCCGGAAAACATAAAAAAAGTCCACAGTTTTGAAAGACCGTAAAGTGAAGTTGCCTGAGATAACTGACATCTGTTAAAGATATCAGAAGGTAGTGTTTTTACAATTTTACACGAAAATTTGAGCATGCGTAATTTGCTTTCAAAGTGGGTGCTGCGTTTGCTCACACCGGACCAAAAACAACAACGCGTCGACGATTCAGAGCGCTGTTTGGAGCTGTTCAAGCGAGATAAAAAGGATTGCGTCGGCATGTGACAATGTGGATGAAACATGGATCCACTACTACACACCTGAATCAAAAAGATCGTCAGCTGAGTGGACAGCAGCCGTCCAAAGCGACCAAAAACTCAAAAGTCAGCTGGCAAGGTTATGGTATTTTGTTCATCGACTACCTTGAGAAAGATAAAACTATAATAGCGAATATTACATGGCATTATTGGATCGATTGAGTGTAGAAATCAAGAAAAAACGGCCTCACATGCAAAAGAAAAAAGTGCTGTTTCACCAAGACAATGCCCCGTGTTGTTACAAGTCGATGAAAACGATGGTTAAATTGAACGATGGTTACTCTCCAGATCTGGCGCCCAGCGACCACTGGCTTTTTGCAGACATCAAAAAGATGCTCCAGGGGAAGAAATTTGGCTCAAATGAAGAAGTGATTGCCGAAACTGAGGCCTATTTTAAGAGCAAAGACAAATCGTTCTACAAAAAAGGCATCGAAAAGTTAGAGGAGCGTTGGAATGAACGTATCACTCTTGAAGAAGAGTATGTTGACGAATAAAGTCGAATTTTTAGAAAAAAATTTGCTTTTCTTAGCTAGACCGGAGACTTGTTGAGTGATGTCACATAATTCCAACGCAACGCAATTGGATTAAAATTGCAAGTAGTCGGGGGATAATGAAAGTCGTGCCTTTCTCGATCCTCATCACAAACTTATTTATTTACTCTGTTCGTAACACGAAGACGAGATAACGAAGACGTTCATGGCGTATTGTGAATTATTAATGTAGCAGAAAATACAGCCAGGAGAGATACATTTGCCACCGCGGACAATGCATAATGCATTCAAACTTGGCTCAAGGTCAAGACTCCAATACCCATTAAAAGTTCAACAGCCAACGCGAATAACAACAACAATTAGGATCGTAATCTCAATTTGCAGCTACACTCGGAATTGTAACTTTTTGATCACTCTTGGGTTTTTATTGCAACGAAGTGAATCTTACGAGCGGGTTAATTAAAGTTTCAAAAGTTAATTAGAGCTGAAATTGCATCTATATAATAAGTTTATAGGAAATTGCAAATGGAATGTAACAGTGGATTATGCATCCAGCCGCTGTACAAGAATGCATTTTCTTCTTCAACTATTCCATTGTTTCCGTAGTACAGAATATTAGGTTTCGCAGGCGAGCTCGTGACACGAAATACTTTTCAGCGAAACTCGCCAAAGTAATTTGCCTATAGCGATCTGATTCCATATTTGAATATGTATGCATAATTTTGCTGCATGGTAACCACCCTCAGGAAAGAAATACCAGTCATTTTTATTTTAAGCTTAGGGGAGGGGGACCGGGCTGTTTTACAACAGATATAATCTCAATGTGCAATTACTCTCTCTATAGCGAAAGTTATTGTTATTGCAAATTAAATTTTTGT
>KQ435798.1:1079601-1090154 GCA_001276565.1 Melipona quadrifasciata | reverse complement strand
AAACTCAGCCCTGCTTTAGTCCAGTAAAACTCAAACGAAGCAAAATAATTACGTTTAACAAATTTTCTGTACCAAACAACAAACTTAACGTTTTTCTTACGTCATAAAACTGTCATACAAGCATTTCATTATCTTGTTACTCGAACGTGAATAACGTGATTATATGTGCCACGATCAAAGGAAACCAAACCCTCCCCCCCCCATACACTTGTGCATGCACCTTTCCGTGTTTGAAGGCTGTTTTCCTTCGTATTTAGTAGTAGAACAGAGTTGTACGTTGTACTTGACATTGTTCGTTATCGTCTTGGGCTAGTACACCATAGACCCCCATGACATATACGAGGATTTCGTGTTCTGAGATTGTAAGTCACATCAGGACTGCCCTAAACGTAGGATTGCCTATTTGAAGTGCAAACTAGTCCCGAGGGGCGTATATCAGCTCCCTTCGTTCGTAATTGAATCTGTTAACTTTGAATGTCTTTTTTTGTCAGAGGCACATAGTCTATGATTTTAGATTTCAAGTTCCCTAGATTCGTAATCAAATTGGCCAAATTGATTTGGGATTCTTTCCTTCTGTCGGACACGAACTTAAAATTTTAGTTAATTCTCTGCAATTCGTGAGCAAATTTGTCAAATTTTTATGAGTTTCTTTTCTCTTCCTTAGCTTTGGTGAACAAACCTAAAATTTTAGGGAATTTTTGCTACCTCGATTAACATTTTCTTTATTTCTTTGAAATTCTGAAAAACGACGAATTAGTCTGAGTCTCACTGTTTAACTCTCGGAATGTTTCCAATTGGGAAATTCAGTGTTGCCAATGTTGCGTTAAAGACTAATGGTGAACATTTTTAACTGACACCAGAAACGACGTTAGCGAGAAAGGTACAAACTCGTATCTTTGCAGGAGCAAATTATTAAAGTTTCTTCGTTAAAAAAAAAAGGTGCGAAAACTCATATTTCTCAATCTGAACTCGATGTGAAATTATTTGAATATATTCAAGAAAAACAATTACAGTATCCTCACGATCGTACAAAAGATACATAACCTCGGAAACAAAAGTCTCTCATTATGAATTTGTAAATTGACACAACCTGAATATGCAAATGATTACGCAACACCGTTATTGTTAATTCAATCCATTTACTTCCCTTTCGATGAATACATTAAATACGATTAATTCGCAGTTGGTAGCTCTTGATCGCCATTTAATCCCCAGATAGTATCCGTGTGTTCAGCGTTACCAACATTGTGGAATGATCGGTGGAAAATATTTTAGTCGCTGTTAAAAAAGAAAAAAAGGAAAGAAAGAAAAATGCCAGTGAAAAAATACAGAAGAAATAAAAACTGTTATATTCTTCAAGTTTGACAATAAATTTCACAATGTGATTCTGAAGCACAAAGCCAAATTATAAAAAGTCGTGCTGAAAATTCTGACTTTGCCAGTTACTTAGTCCCGAAGCAAAACGTTTCGAATGATAAGACCTCGAATGTGCGCGAAATGCGTAGAGAGATGAAAATTTATAATCTCCGGAACGGATCTCAATTATCATATAGAGCGTACTCGTGCGTCCAGTGTTGCCAACATCGTGTCATGATCGATGAGAGCCATTTTAACTAACGCTGGATATAAAAGAGTCTGCGAACGCGAGAGAGATGGGAACGTCGACCAGACAGTTTGGCATCGGTTCCGCCGAATTCGTTTCTAGATCGTGGCGTTTCTGAACATTACATTCCGGCGATCTTAACGTCCGTGACGCCCGTTGTAAAGGAAGTTTCGTGGAAAACACGTTGGCATGGAAACTGTCTCCGCGATGGCGGCAACGGAGTTCAAAGTCCGTGGAATTGGTGCCCTTCCAGCGAGCCTGGATAAAGTCCACGTGAAATGTGGAACACGCGAAACCACTCTGCGGTCAACAAAAATTGAATATTCCATGAATCCAGCCATCTGTATCAATTCCGCATTTCCGCAAGAACCGACCTGCGATATATCGAATTTGCAAAATAATTCTATAACTTTGTACATTTATTATACGTCAGAGTCGTATTTCACGTATAAAAAAAATATCGTACGTTAAGCGTGGATTCTATCACGAAGAACTAACTAAATAAAAGTTTATAATTGTATTAAAATTACAATCTGTTTTTTTTTTTTACCAAAAAAAAGAAAAAAACAAGAAAGGAGCAAGAATAAATTACTTTTCGGAACGCAGAAAAACATTTTCCACGAAAATTCAGGTTTTCACCCATCGTGCATGATTCAGGAACGAGAATAATTCAGAGAACTCGGACAATATTTTCCCCGGAATATTCCGATTCCTTTTTTCTGTCAGTTTTCCAACCCGGAGTACGTCTCACAAAGGAAAAATCGCGGAATTTCGACGCGAGAAGGATATCCCTTTGCCAGCTGGTGCCTCTGTCCCGGAGAGAAGAAGAACAGATGGAGTTGACTAAGAGCGAACAAAAGGAAAAAAAAAACGTGATTTTCGGCCCGCGTGTGCCGCGCAAAAATAACTCGACGACATAATTGTAAGTTATTGCTACCATAAAACGTCGTATACGTGCTTCGCGAAACGACGCGCTGAATGGTCTCTGGCAAGTCTCTCCCCCATTTATAAATTCCCTCGACGCCGCTATCGTGTCTCGAACGACGGTGTTGCTCCTTGGTTCTTTCTTCACCGTTGCACGTTACGAGCAATCACGATCCGTCTGACCGCCGTCTGGATCAGTCTGCGAAGCTTATTAAAGGAATTAGCAAACACATGTTGCCGAGTTGCCTCGAGTTGGCCTCGATCTTGTTACCGAAGATGCCGCCTTTTGTTCTCTTTGTAACTGTGCTCTGGAAGCGCTCGCGCGAGAAAAATATTGAATGAACAAACAGCTTTGAGAAAAGGGGCTGATGCCACTGAAAGGGAAAATAATAATTCACATGACACAATGTGCGTCGAGATAAAAATTGTAAATTGAACGAAGAGAAGCAGTGCAACGGACACCTGATACCACAGGAATGAAATTGGATTGCGACTGTGTCAGCTTGCAGGCAAAGTTTATGCCAAACCTGCAAGGTCTCCTCTCGCTTAAACAAACCGTTAATGTCGATAAACGATAAAACCTCGAGCTCGCGCCAAACCGGAGAACCGAGGGATTCATTATTCATCGGGGCAGGAAATTTCAGGTAGAAGGGTCATCGAACTCGAAATGCAACCGAAACTTGTTTCATTCTTTCCTCTTCTTCGTTTTTCCCCACGTGTTTGCACTTTTTCGCGGCTAGCGTGTTTCCTTTGAGACCAGTCACGCCGGCACGAAGCGAAGATTAATTATATGGGGCCAGAGCCAAGGGTTCGCCACTTCTATTAGGAAGTATTTCCGTCATCGGTCTCTGTCGCGTACGATTTTATCGCGTCGAAAGCTACGGTCGCAGACCGCGCGATCTGATTAACTTTTCGTCCGCGCGACGACGACCGGTCACGGGATAATAAATTTGCCAATTTTTCGCGGCCGTATTTCACGCGAAAGCGAGGGAAAACTTTCTTGATTTTCGAGTCTGTGAACTTTTGATTTAAAAAATTTTTTTTTTTTTTTTTAAGCATTCAAACGTTAATCGGTGGTGCTTCTAGGATCGGCTTGTTTCATTCGGTTCGGCAAATGCTCGTTTCCAACGTTTTCTCGAACCTCCGTGCATGTAATTCCCCCAGATTGGCATCTCTCGCTGCGAACAAAGGGAGCGAATTTTATTGTAGCGCCACGCGCATCTCGAAACGTGATCTCGCGTACGTGTCTTTTAAAATCGTGGCTGCAAAACAGTGACGATAATTATCCGCGATATAAACGGCGTGTCACCATGTGTCCCGGTGACACAAATGTCGCGTCACGCGACCGACAGTCCACTTTTCTCGAGCAGTCGCCGTTATCGTTACCCCTTTCCTTTTCCCCCCTCCCTCCCCCACCCCTCTTCCTACTTTCTTTTCCTTTCTCGCGCGTAGCGCGTGCGCTCGCTTCGTTTTGCAACGACTTTTTTCTCCTTGCTTGATGACGCGAGTAGTGGGGCCGTTAGTTGATTGGCTGCAACCCGGAACAATCGGGATTCCGTAAATTGAGATCATCCGGTTCTACCTTCGTCGTGTCGTGGAGATAGAATCTAGAGCACAGCATCAAGATGGGAAGAAATACTTTGCCAGAAATTTAGTCTAATTTAGATAACGCAATTATGCAAGTACAATGGAAAGTTATAGGGTACCTAAAATGGAGCTCGACGCAGAAAAATATATGCAAACGCACCAAAAATACAACATTTGTGGGAAAGCGAAATGTTGGAGTAAGATAATCTGTAAGAGTTATGCTGTGAAAATGCGGAAACGTATATATATCGGGCAATAAATTACCTGCCCGTGGCACTCGCCGTAAATGTGGCAGTAAACACGTCAGAGTGAAATTGTTGAATTGCAAATAATTCTTTCGAGCGTACGTCCGTAAGTATACATTCCTTGTGAAGCTTACTCGCGCGCGTAACGAACATTACCGTTATCCGCTTAATTATCACATTCTTGCTCTCTTAATTGACACCTTATCGATCTCCACCAGCTTCTGGTAGAAATGAAATGCAATCTCTTTTTTCGATAACGCGAGAAACAACGAGGGTATGTGAAATTTTCATTGAGCGCAGCTCGACGCAAATAATTACTTGGACGTTTTTGCGCGGCATTTTCCTATAAAAGTTTAAGAGAGACTGACAGCTCGATAATAGTAGAGATACGAGAAGCTTTGCATTTCGCAAAGAGACAGAACAAAAACCTGGCAATTAGATGAATTAATTAACCGAGCACCGTTTAATACGCTTGCTACCGACACGACTTTATAATTCAGTCGCGAAATTTATAAAAAGTGCTTTAATATTTCCCTTGCAGCTAGTTCAAAAGATAAAACGGTTATCGCTTGATGAGAAGGAAGCATAATATTTCGCGTAATAACAGCTTTGGAAAGTTGCCTTTTTGTTCGACAGTGATATTTTCCATCCTCGGGATTTTCCCATAGACCGGGCGGATCGAAAATTGCCCGAGAAAAAGCAATCTCCTCTATATGGAATTAAAATTAAGCGTTCCATAGTATTTCTGTTTGTCGTAACAAATGTAAAAAGAAAATATTACGCTTCTATCTTCGTACCTTTTTCGAAAATAAATTTCAAATCGCAATATCTTTCGTACCGTTCATCTTCGAATGTTATACCGTGGCAATTTAGACAGTAAATAGTAACTAGCAAAAAGATTATGAACGACGCATCGAGCCTCTATTTACAAAAGAAAAAAAGAGTCACGAATTGGCTCGAGTTGTTTGCCCTCACGATCCGCGAATGCTTGGCAAGCGCTCCACTTCCTCTCGTATATATCATTCCGCAACTGTGTATCCCGACCTTTACTCTTACGTCTTGGAAATCAGTATCTTTCCAATCTCATCTACAGCCATCCCGTTCGATCAACCGTTCGTGAACGTTTACCCGGGCGTGGATGGTTGAGGGGCGAAGAGAAACCGCTAGTGGCGCTACGATCGCGATAAACATGGACTTTGGGGCACGCAGAGGGCGGCAGGATCGCGATGGGCATGAAATTCAATGATTACAAGCGACGATCCAACGATCGTCCATCGAGAAACCAATTTTAACTCTGGGATCGGTTGCGGCGAAACGTGTCGGGGTTCGTCTACCGAGTTACCCTTTGAACGAACCGTGGCTGGTAATCGAATTTCGGTCTGACATGACCGATTTCATTTCGGCGAGCAGCGAAATGAGGCGGACAGATCGAGTTTTTCCAGTGGGGAAAAGGGGGGGGGGAGTGGAAACCGGAACGTCGCGGCAACGGCGGATTTATTCGGCGTCTTCCTCCCGTGGAAACGAATTCTCCTCGGAGCATTTCGTAAGATCGCATCCAAGACCTCGTTACCACGGTATAAATAGAGTCTTCCTGCTGGCGTGGATTCAGTTTAACAGCCGCGGAGAGTGGTGGTCGCGACGGGTCCAAACAATCTTGAGGCTGTCACGTGTGCTGACCTGGATGCTTATTCAGATCATTGGCGCCGGGTTGTTGCTTTCAACCCGGGTTCCGCCTGCGATCTATGTACATATCTATTTTCTTCTTCCGTTTGTTCCTCCAACTATACGAAAGATGGGACAAAGAAGTCTTTGTAGCTTGATGGATCGAGAAATTTATCAACTTTGGAACATTTAGGGGAGCTCGATGGAAAGTTCAGCCTTGTCATGGTACGTAAAGGGATAATGTAGTCTAGGAATTGATGATAGGGAACTTGATCTAAATGGTAACCCAGAAAATCGGACCTCCTCAGGTGCAACGCTAATGCAACGAAAATTAGCGATTGGTTGGTTTGGGTCACGTGATTGGTGAGGGGCGTGGGCTAGACCTCGAGTAGGATTGGCGTTGTTTGGCACTGAGCGATCGCGCCTGTAATTTGTTTTGCATCGATTCAAACGTTTGCATGTCAATAAAATTTTATGGCAAAAAAGTCGCCTCATTTCCTAGTCAAAACAGTTACCTCTGGGCCTTTCAGCGAGACTGATTTACGACTCTGATACTTTTGATCGCTTGCTTTACCTCTTTGTACCTGCGCGAGAAATAAGAAAAACCTGTTCCAAGAGGAAACTGGAATAATTTTTGTCTTTAATTCAAAACAAAGTTCTGTCTGTTTCTGTGCCTGTGAAGCAGGGGTTATTGAGATGGTCTGGATTTAGACGAAGCCTAAATTAAGGTTAGCATGTCCATATTAGGCTTAAGTAGCTTAAGAAGAGACTTGGACTTTTAGTTAAGCTAAATTAACAAAAAAAAAAAAAAAAACAAGAAAGAAAATAATTTGTCTTCGTACAAGGCCTAGAATGAGGCCCAAATTCGTAATCAGTGTGAAGTAATAAAATTAGTCTAGATTAAATTTCAACATTCACAATTCTCTGGTTTCAATTGAGTCAATATTACGTACCACGATAGACGTTTTCCTGTTCTGTTGCATCCGAAAGTGTCATAATGTAATTTAAGCGGTTTGTAAAGATTCATGAGAACCCCGTACTGCTTCCGATATCAGAAAATGCATTGGTTCGCTTGAAGCGAGCGGGATTTGCAACGAAAGCCAGGCTGAGATTATAATTTCGCCGACTAGCGAGAACGTGTTCCCATGGTTTATTACGAGGAGGGCTGGAAATCGGGGAGCGGTTTCAAGAACGTCAAATCCGTGAGAGGATACTCGAGCGGCATAAAATTTTGAACGAGCTTATACCGGATGTTTCAAGTTCGGATCTCCGAGATCAGTTAGACATGGAAATTGTTGACGCACATCTCCGTTAATCTTGCGCACTTTTATACATTGGACGCATTCAGATGGAAATTTCCATTTCCAAATGGAAAGTGTGATCTCGCTCTTTTTTTCCTTTCCAAGCTCCACACTTTTGCACACATGTCTGCTAACCGATAGGATTTTCCACCGTTTTTGAATCAATATGAAGATACGATTGTACCTCAAATTTATTGAATTGAGGAATGTAACGAAATGCAAAATAAAATCGATTGTCGTTAACTTTTGAGAGTAACGACGAGCATTCGTGAGAATTCGTCGAAATATCTAAAAGTTCATTTTCTTGTCGGAGGCCAGGTCCCTTCGTTTCCTTCGAATTACAGCCACGTAGCCAAGATTAATTTCCACTTGCGCGAAACAGCAACAAGATCGCAAGCAATTCACTCGTGTTGCAACCCTCTCAAAAACGTGTGTTCCGCTCAGCGCCGTGATACACACCTCTAATTACTCCCGAGAGAGCGTGTATGCAAAATTAGCGATAGCATCGTTGGCTACATTACCCACGGTGGTTAATGGAACTGTGTATAAAGATCATACGACGTTGTTATTGTTATAAAGTTCACTTTAATTAAGCGTCGAGTGTTGCAGAAAGTTGAAGTAGACGCGTGTAACGCTGGAATGCACGGTAAATAAAAGTCTCTCTTTCTCTCAAAAGAGAGAGAGAGACCTTTTGTAGTGTGTTGAGATCTTTTAGGATTATTCTGAGTGCCCCGAGGTCTCTCCGAGCGTCATCCGAGGGGTTATTTGAGGTCTTTCGAGGTCATTTAGGAACCCGTCGGAGTTTCCTAATCTGATCCGAGATTGTTTGGCGTATTTTCGAGTCTTTCAGGGCCATTTCATCTCGTTTAGAATTCCTCGGGATCATTTAGAATCTCTGATTGTAATTTTGTCACAAAGTGATTCTGCTCCAGAGTGTCAGAAGTCATTTAAGATTTTTCATCTTTTCATCTTTTTCTCTCAACGTAATACTCGTGTCACGTAAAAGTAAAATCCAAATTTGGTCAGTTTTTGATCAAAATTCCCCTCTCGTTACTCAACTTCTGATACATCCGGAATTGTTTGCCTAATCTCTGAGCAAGGCGAGTGGAATCACGAAAGTGGGATAAAAGAAAAGCCGACACAGTAGGTCAAGAAGCGAAGCTGCAAGTCACAGAGTTGGGATCACTGAGTAAAACTGATTCCTGGCCAGACCACCAAGAGTAGACACTCGAGGAAGCTTCAAATAGATCCCTACGTGGCCAGACCACGTAGATCAGAGAGAAGCTTTCGAATAGAACGACGTGGAATATACGGGAATTTACATCATTAACCTGTTAATTGGGCAACCACTCGACCAGACGCTCCTGTTACAAGCGAATCTTCGCCCAATGTTGAGAGAGCAACAAAGAGGGATTCGCTTGCGCCAGCCACGTGCAAAACAAGTTGTTTCTAACAGGAGATTCTTAGTGCCAGTCTTTTTTGGAGGGGGCCAAATGCAGGCGAGGATTCTGCTTTTTAAACGAAAACACCTTCTGGGAAGATTGAATAGCAATGAAAGCTCCAGAAAGATTTTGATTCAGCGTGGAAAGTTTGAGGAGTGAGGTAACTTGGGTAGTTTGTGTCGGGCAATTTGGATTACGTAAATTAATGAGGCTGGGCTTACGAAGTTTATGGATTAACAAGGAAAAATTGCAGCCGGTAGTTACTCTCAAAGATCGATCAATAAGACCCAAGTTAGTCAAGTCGGCTAACGTGTCTGGCTATTTCTAAATTCGTCCAAATACAACGTATTATCAAATAACAAGCGCATAAATCATATTGGGCACCTAAATCGCATCAGATGTTACCTGTAGGGGTTGTCCAATGAGAGAGAATCAGCTAATGTTCCTAAAACAAATTTAGCGTTTCATTATACAGTCACTTCCAACAATCGGTACAACCACACCGGACGATCAGACAACGAAAACACATAAATTATGTGTCACGTAGTACAAAGCTGTTACCAGGAACGAGTAGATACCAGGCGGACATCTAACAACACGTACAATAAACACCGGTGACATTAGCCATCAAGACTAGCCCTCATCCTCCAACGTTCCTCAAAGTTAGGCACGAAAATCACGTTACACGCTCTAATCCCATCTAAACTCGGCCGTAGCACGAACGAGCGACCAGATAAAGTGAGGGAGGGAGCGTGTGCACTTCCTGAAACCTGGCACCGACCCCGGTTCACCGGTGCCAAGGTCGTCTCGATCGTGGCTCGCCAACGAGGAAGAAAGAGAGAAAAACCCCGAGACGAAAGACCATCGTCCTCCGCCAAGGCTCTCTCTCTCTCTCTCTCTCTCTTTCTCTTCCTTTTCTCTAGAGAGGGGAAAGGAGCGAACACACAGGTCGTCGACTGTGTTCAGGTGGTCCGGAAGGTTAACGGGCTCGCACAGGAAACACCGGTGCAGGTTATATTTAATAAAGGAGTCTGGTTGCCACGGTAACTGCGAGGTGAACGAGCGCGGTATTGATTCAGCCCACCTGAATTCAGGTCAGCCCCTGAACTGAAACACCTCCTGCCCCGTGTTACAGCGCGAGGGAGAGAGGCCTCCGGTCCGTTTCCGTTGCGTTCACCCGAGCCTACCGGCGCTGTTGGATTTTTCCCCCGACCTTCGCCTAGTCACCCTTCCCCCTCCCCATCCGCTACACGCCTCTCGTGCCATCCCCACCATTTGTACGCGCGAGACACGCGACCGTCATGCATTATGGATGTAGTCCATCTTGATAGGGACTCGGCGCGGCTCACGGGCTGCTTCCCTAGTTCCTCGTTTGTCCCTAGATCTCCCCGTTCTAAGTACTCTTGCGCACGACGTGGGATTAAGACGAATTCTGCATTGGTTTTCAAAAAAAGAAAAGAAGTGTTCAATCTAGAACTCCCAAAGAGAGAATCTGACAACGTTCGATCAAAATTATCTCCCTGCTGCAAAGAAACTTCAGAGCATTGCTATGGTTGTGTCGAACCACCTGGACCGAGATAACCATCGAGCATGGATCAAAAATACGAAATGAGTGTTTGCTTCACTTACTTTAGCGCTGGTTACAGCGAGCTGTTTGGGCTGGCCTTTTTGGGGTGGTGCTCGCGTTAGAGAGACACAGACTGATACTGTCATTCGTGCTTGACATGTTGCTTTCTTGAAACCTGCGATAATCAAGGAGAAATAATTCAATAATTGTTTAATCATTCTG
>KQ435798.1:1068977-1079545 GCA_001276565.1 Melipona quadrifasciata | reverse complement strand
AATTTCGTGTTCAGTAAAACTACAAATTTCAAAGAATTTCGATTCTTTCACAGTGCTGTGTTTCTTCTTCTCCTCTTGTATTATTCCGTGAGCTTAAGTCGGATGAAACTCGAATCAAGCTCGTTCCGAGTTTTCGAAAGCAACACTGCACGAAATGAACACGCGTTGCAAGTGTACTTGCCGAAGCGCTTTCATCTTTGAGTGCTGTTCGAAACCGACGAAACGAAACTTGATCCCATCCTTCACCGTCGTTTAACTCGCGTTGCTAGTTAAACAACGATTCGACGTTGAAGGCGCCTTGATCGCCTTGATGAGAGATAGAGAGGAGAAGCTATCGGATGTCACAAACGTTTTCCCACAGGATGAGGACGATAATGGGAGGGGAAGGCAACCAAGCCTGGTGACAGCAATTAAACGAAATTCATCCGCCGTTGCACGCTTGTCCGGATGTTTTCCACGATCGATTTCATCCGCTTCGACTGGTCGGTTTCATCGGTTCGTGAAACGTATCAGAGGGTTATTAGAGCGTTGGAAAAGTTCGCGAGAGTATCGCGGTACCGCGCATTAAACGAATTAATGTCGACCGGTTCAAAAATCCGCGTATGCTTGGGTAATTTCGTCCCGCGGAGAGCTGGCCATTATTCTTCTGCGGTATGTGCCGTTTCTTCAAAGGGCCAGGGGAAGGAAAAGTGGCGCGGCGTTGCTCGAATCCGCGTGAAACGCGTATTCATCCGAAAGTAAATTTAACAGAAAAGAAAATATTTTGATGATCCTTCAGAGAAAAACATCGTGAGTGAGGTGTAAGAAAATTTTATGCGAAAAAAGAAAAAACAGAGCTAGAATACAGAATATGGAAATGAAAATATGCAAAGCAGAACATTCGCGATTTTCCGTGTATTCACAGAGCAAATTTAACACAGAACAAAAAAAAAAAAAAATTCTCCTTTCTTCGAAAAATAGGAAACTGTTAACCATCAATTTAACAGGAAAAAAATTTGGCACGATTCTCGATGTGTTTAAATAATATATATACGCGAATAAATTACGTGAATATAAAACAATGTAATACTCGGGGAGAAACAATGAGAGATTTCCATGTTTTAAGGAAAAGCATCATTTACAAATGCAAACTTAATAAAAGACGAAGAAAATAAAAGGACGAAGGAACAATAGAGAGGAAAAGGAAAAAGAAGACGGAGCAAATGTTTAAGTTTGCTCGGTAGTGAAACGAAAGATACTGTGTGTGTGTGTGTGTGTGTGTGTGTAACATCAATCAAACTGAAAACTGGATTTCTAACAAAGTCTGCGAGTTTTCTCTCGTACGATAAACAACGAAGCCAAACGTAGCGGCGGATGGATAATAAAATTTAGGATGGCTTCTAAAAACGAAAACGTAGGCAGAAACCGCGGCGAGGTTTCAGCTTACATGGAAACTCGATTAAACGACAGGACGAAATAATATGGTTAAATAATGCCATTATGGCCAGCCATAGTCGGCTGATAAATCGATCAACCTGTTACGAGTATAATTGATAGGGCGTGGCGTGCAACTTTATTACGATTAACGGAAGTAGCCGGTGGAAAACTTCGTTTTCGTCCATTCAATTCGGGAATTTCAATGCCTCGTTCCTCGTATCGCGCCACACTCTTGACTCCGAGAATCGTAGAAAACATCAAACGTGATCTAAACTTGATCTATTAAGGCCCAAATCATAGTTTGGACCTCAGTCGGTCAAATTTAGGTTATGTTTAATCTAACAAATTTTTCTGATTGTGACTCTCTATCGCAGTATTGTAAGTTTAAATTCATAAGAGATAATTTCAATAGCAATGATATTGTGTTATATTGTACATTATACAGTATTATATTGTAAGTTTCAGTTCATAATCCAAAGATAATTTCAATAGCAATCACTTGGGCCTCAGTGAGTTAAGTTTAGGTTATGTTTGATCTCAATAGGTTTTTCTATTGTGACTGTCTATCACAATATTATATTGTGTTATATTGTACATTATACAGTATTATATTGTAAGTTTCAGTTCATAATCCAAAGATAATTTCAATAGCAATCACTTGGGCCTCAGTGAGTTAAGTTTAGGTTATGTTTGATCTCAATAGGTTTTTCTATTGTGACTGTCTATCACAATATTATATTGTGTTATATTGTACATTATACAGTATTATATTGTAAGTTTCAGTTCATAATCCAAAGATAATTTCAATAGCAATCACTTGGGCCTCAGTGAGTTAAGTTTAGGTTATGTTTGATCTCAATAGGTTTTTCTATTGTGACTGTCTATCACAATATTATATTGTGTTATATTGTACATTATACAGTATTATATTGTAAGTTTCAGTTCATAATCCAAAGATAATTTCAATAGCAATCACTTGGGCCTCAGTGAGTTAAGTTTAGGTTATGTTTGATCTCAATAGGTTTTTCTATTGTGACTGTCTATCACAATATTATATTGTGTTATATTGTACATTATACAGTATTATATTGTAAGTTTGAGTTCATAATCCAAAGATAATTTCAATAGCAATCACTTGGGCCTCAGTGAGTTAAGTTTGGGTTATGTTTGATTCCAACAGGGTTTTCTATTGTAATTCTTTATCACAATATTGTAACTTCTATTGTCAGTTGAAATTCGTAATCCACAGAGACTCTCGATGGATTGATCTACGTGTGAAGTAAAAAAAGACTGTAATCCATTCTAAACTGTAATGACTGAACTGTAAGTTGGGTTAGGTTTAAGGTCGATGAACATATTGTCCGTATACACAAATTGGTCAGAGATCAGTTGGTTAAACCAGATTGGTGTAGATTATGTCAGATTAGATCAGATTTAACCGACACTTTGGTTTCATTTGGCACTTGGAACTAACCTGCGTTTCATCCTCAATCCGATTACGTCCTTTCCCTCGTAGACATTCCCCAGGTTAGATCCAGGTTCGAAGTGATCGAACTCAATCAGGCTCAGGTTTTAATTAGATTTGAATCTCGATTGGCAACTCTTTTCGCTCTTTCGGCTCGAATCAACTTCGAATAAGAATATAAAACTATGGGTCAGGTCAAAATGACCAAAACGTGGCACAGAGTTTTCATTCGGTTGACAATGAACATCGATTTTAGGCAATTCCAATCTTTTCAAAACATTATTCGATAGCCACTGATTTAATTCACGGCCCGGTTGTTTCAATTGGTGGTTTAAACTGACCTGGACGGTGTATCCCCCTCTCCTACATTCATGGCTAAATCGAATGATATACCAAACTATCGTTTGTAGTGGCATTATCCAACGTGTGTGTTCGTTTCGTCGCTTCGTTCCAGAAGATCGATCCACGGAATTGGAGAGTATAGCCGGCGATAATTAAACAGTATCGCAAATATTAATTTGTTAAGTGACACCGTGCTGATAGCAAGTTAACATGGAACGAGAAGGCTGAGCGAATTGTTCGCAAGTTTCGCAAGTGCCTTGTTAATTACTTCTTCCATTCTCGTTAAGAGTTGCATTAATGAAACATTGAGCTATACAATCAGTGTAAATAAATGGTTGGTCTTTTCTTCCAAGGATGTGTCTAACAGAGTATAAAAAATCGCTTTTTCGGTCTTTAACAATACTTTCCGCTATTGGTAAGTCGACCTTGCCAGTGGATGCTCGTAATTTGAACTTTTGCGGGAAATTGATTGAATTTGAATAGAAAAAGTGCTGAGGAAGTGAACAGAAAATTTGGATTAAGGAAATGACAATGAAAATTACACAGAGGGGAAATTGAGACCAAATCATTCGAAATCATTCGAATCTGTAAAATATATATATATATATATTGGAATTTCAATTGTAATTAAGCTTCAAGAAGGCTTTCGGAAATCAATCGATGCCATTGTGTCGAGCTTCGAACTTGTATCAAACTCGATCAGTTTTCAACAATTAGTTTAATAACTTCTTGAGAGTACAAGCGACACTGATTGCGTACAAAGTGCGCCACTACACGTTCAGAATAAAATTTCTCCACTTGTCACCTCGTTTTTAGAAAATTATTCAAGAACCAAGTGCCCGGCTAAACACCTGCAAACTCAATTACCCTCGAAAACGAGATTTCTGAATTAAAAAAAATTTTTATCCCGCACTCTTCAGACTTAATTTTGCACGCGCAAGAACCTCGTTTCCGCTTGCACTCTCCTCAATCAGTTTAATGCTAGCTACACGCGTCTGTGTTCAGAGAAATTGTCTGACTTAATCTTTTCCTGGAGCGTGGAAAAAATTTTACACATCTTGGTTTCTATGTATAAAATAGCCTGATGAAATGGAATGAAAGTAATTACTTGGTATCTAATGTATCCGCCAATCAGAGCTAACTAGCCCTGGAGAATAATAAAGGCATCGAATCCAGGCCAAGCAATATAAAATAAACCCAATGAAACGTCTGCAACTCAGACCATTCTCTGATACACTCGAATTTTACCAAGTTGACAGCACTTGACCCGAAGGACTGCACTCCAACGTTGAAACTGAACTACTTGAACGTTCAAGGATCCCTCCCTCATCCAACTGTCCCTGTTCTTCACATTAGTTTCACAACGATTTTTTTTTCTTTTTTTTTCTGGATCAATAGCATCCGAAAATATCATCACGAAAGAGAAGTGTTTCACAAATGACAAGAGATTCCAGTGGATTCAAATAGGCTGGCCAAAATAGACAATGTCCGGTCGAAGGACAAGAGCCAGCTAGGTTTTTCCGGGTGCATCGGGAATTTCGTCATTCCTTCTATAATTATAATACGATCGCCGTCACGAGCGCCCGTGGGCGCCAGGTATCAAGGACGAGACTCGAGGGACTTGGGCCAAAATTATCGGCCAATTATCGCGCCCCTTGGCCAAGCCTTTAGGAAAGCAAGAGATTGAAAATTCCTGGAGAGTGAGGCTTTGGACTGAACCTTCCACGTGCAGTTCGTCCAAGTTTCACTCTTCCTTCATCCGCGACGATCCAATCGGTTCGGAACTTTAATCCCCGGGTGACCAGAATTGACAGATGAAGTCTATATCGCCTGACAATTGATCCGATAGACGTTGACCTCCCTCCTCCTCTCTCTTTCTTTGGGTATCTGCAAGATTATCGACAGGTTATTTCTGGTGTCTGACTCTTTTTATTTCTGGCGTCTCTGGTGTTTGACCCTAGATTGAGACTAAAACAATCTGTTTGGTAGTTGGGCCACGAAAATACTTGACGCGAACTGACAAATTTCGCCATGAAAACGTTAGGGGAGTATTCAGATGGAGTATGCCAGGTCCAAACACCTAAAAATTGACTCAGCCTAAAAAAATGAGAATTCTTAAATCAAATTTCAAATCCAATTTGGTGTTTGGACCCTAGATTGACAGTAGAGCAATCTGTTTGGTAATTGGGCCACGATAATACTTGATATGGAGTAACAAATTTCGTCGTGGAAACATTAGAGGAGTAACCAGATTAGAGTCCAAGCCAGATTCGAACACCTAAAAATTAGGAAACCTCGGATCAAATTTCGAGCAATACTCTATAATGTGTCTAGGTCAGAAGCCCCATTCTAGAAATTGAGAAATCTAGATCAGTGGCAACGGTTTATTTTCATACGTTTCGTTATACATCCCCGTTGATCTAGTCCGCGTTACGTTCTGGACGCACCAAAGTTTATAATCCAGCAGTTTCTCTGATTTCTCCAGCCCGCGACATAGATATTCCGCATTCTCTCGCAGTTGATCTAACAGAGTTTCATCCTGTCAACCGGTCTCTGTATCTGATTCGAGGATTTCCCTGGAAGCTTAGTTCCAGATACCTACCAATCTCCTCTAACGACGCTTAATTTTTCGCTGAGCCGAGTTTGATCCCGGATTAACCCGTGCACCGGCAAATCCCACGATACTCGCTTAATCAGCTCGGTCTTTCCCGAAGTTGAAACAGTTGAAACCGAACAAACTACTGAACTGCATTGATACAACGCTGTTTTTCTTCGTTTTTTTTTTCTTTCTTTTCATCTCGTGCTCCAGCTCCATCTGACGAATTGAATTTTCCCCAAATTTTAAGCCGCCATAATGTCCACTGATTTCAATTTCAATTCCACCGATCCCACAGGGGGAGGAACTTGGAGTCGCATTTCGGGGTCAATGTTGACAGAAATCTTGCGATCCCGACCGGGAACTGGGACGAAAGAACGCTCTAGCGTGTATTTTGGATCTGGCTGAATATCTCTGATCGTCGCTCTCGTCACGTGTCCGCGACGATTTTTCATCAGCGACATTAGCTAAATGGGCACGGTTTTAAAGAACCGTTTTCGTTGAAATTCGCATTCGGGGTTAAGTGTTTCGATGCGTTTCGCAGGCTCTCTGTGTGTCAGTACACTCTCGACTAGCTGCCATAAACGATTCATGGCCACATCTCGGTCCCTCGGCCCCTCGACGATTAGCCAAATTTTGGCTGGGGATCAACTGTCGCGCGACTGTTGCACTTCCTGGCCATGGGACATTCGCATTCCCCGCGTCGTGCGGTTGTGCACTACACGTGCGCCGAAAATAAACTCTGACTCTGATTGTGCGACGCGCGAACGAAGTTTTGAAAATCCTTGGGGCGTGCGTCTTTGGATTTAGGAACCACGTTGTCCAAGAAAATTAACTCTGTGATCCAACATTAGAGGAATATGTTAAAATTTCGCAAACTATGAAAGAAAGCTAGGATTATTAAATTAAATTGCAGAAAGGATCTAACTTAAAATATTCTCCTCCTCCTCTTTCTCTTTTGAAATCAAGAATTAATCTCTTGCGCTGAACTGACGCGTCACACACGTCAAGAATTTTTTGTCCCAAAATTACAATATTTTCTGAATTTTAAGTATATTTAAGTATAACCCAGGCGAAACAAATAATAAATTTATTATTTCTTAATAATTTCTACCCAGTGATATCATACCGACGAGTTCGAAAAGAAAGCAACGAATTATTGTGTATACGGTTTGGTCACTCGTTATGGTCCGCAATCAGTTGCCAGCGCAAGCGGTTAAACTTTCGAAACCTAGAAATTAAAGATTAAACGTCATTCGAAAGCTTTTCAATTAAAAAAAAAAAAAAAAAAATCAAAATCATCAAAATTCCAAATAAGAAAAGAATCCAGAAGAATAGAAAACACAGTTTACTTTTCGAGATTCTGCGAGTTGAACGAGGGAGACGGAAGGCAAATTTTCGTCAATGGGGCAGCGTTAATAGGCCTCACGTGCTCGCTGAACGCGATAATTCACCATGGCGATGAAAAGTTGGGGATTGAGAGGGATCGGGGCCGGATTACTCGGTACCGGGCTCGCATTAATCGGCCCGTCATTCATCATATTTCACTGTTGATCCGCGTAAGCCACGCGTCACCGCGCGCCTCCCCCTGAAAATAATCGCCCCATGGCCCATGGTATCTCGGCGATCCGTTGAAACGTCGCTGTAATTCCTCACGATATCCGAGCAGGCCGGACGAATGGCGATGCTATAAATCGTTCTGACTGCGTTTCCGACTCTTGCGCGCGCGCGCGCGTTCTCGAAAAATTTCTCCGCCCGGCTTGGCGTCTTTTTTTCTTTCGAATAATCTTTCAACCGGATGCAGACTGGTGGCTCGCTATTAATTACTCGATAATAGTGGATGTATAAAGTAGAAATGTGTTAAATATATATCATTTTGAATTTGTTCTGTTTATTAGGTTTCTATCATTTTTGAATCTGTGATGGTTTACGAAAATCCCTGGATCTTTTTCGTGTGATGCACATTGTGTCGGGTTTTATTTACACTGTCCTGACTATGTTAGTTAAATTTGAAACCCATCGAAATACGTATTTATTATGCAAAGATTGCAATTGTAAAGATAAGGACACATGTCCAAATGAGATCGTTGTGTGTCATTATTTGTAAAAAAACAAATATATGTTTAATAATTAACATACACAACAGGTGTACGTTGATCTCAATCAACAGACGTATGCTCAAAATAATCAATTAAATTAAAACTGTGTTGAAGGTATTTTTGAAATCTAAAGTTTAGAATGTCAGACATTGACGAAAACATTTTAAGAAAGAAAAGGAATCATTCGTCGAGAGATGTCTTCGTTTTTTACGATGGCATGTGGCGCAGATCGAAACATAATCGGGGACAGATCAGTTACGAGGGCGATTTGCCTGTGACAGAGAGTCGATAGACGTGAAATCCAAGTGATTTAAGACGACATCTCGCGTTTATTACGTTCGCCGTTTTGCTACGACCGTAATTGACGGTTCTTTGGTATCCGATGGTTGAACCCCCGCGGGCTGAATGTCCCCCCGTCCTTTCAATTAACCCTGTCACGTCAATTTTCGTGCGATCGATATCGCCTCCGGCGAGGCAAATAAGCTTCGTGTCTGTTTGCCGGGGTTAGGAATTACTCCTCGTTATAGATTTTGCGTTCGGTCACGAACCGGTTCTTTGTCTTTCGGGCTGCCTCGTGCCTGCCCTCCTCGAAGACGCGTGACAGATATTGGCCGCAGACAGTTTGCACAATCCCAGTTGTCGGCAGGATAAACAATAGAGGAACAATAAACAAGAATTTTGTTTCTTTGGAACAACGCTCTGAGAGTCAAATATTCAGAAATATAAGAATTCTCTTTGTGAATCCTCTTGGTATTCTTTATCATCCAATTTGTCCAACCTATATCTGGTCTGTCATCGTATCTGTTAAGAAGAATTGATTAGTAGCTTCTGGATGAGACTCATCCTTCTTTCTGTCCCTCTTTTATTTATTATTACAGCGCGGCGAAACGATTAATGGGGATCGTACGGGGTGTAATTTATCCTTTTCACACCGAGTCCCTTGATGATTCAAGGTTCGGTGTGAGAGGTCGACCTTGCAGAATATATTGCGAGCTTTGTGCTATTCTCTAATTGTGTTGGGTGAAATTTGACCCAAACTGTTACAACTTTGTTTCACTTTGCTTCATGCGGGATTCAATCGTTCTCCTACAATTTTTCTTTCTCATCGCTTTTTTTAATGTTGTTATGAACAGACAATGCGAGTAATAAAATTCCTACGATGATTGAAGTATGGATTGTCGAAAGCGAAAAGGGAAAAATTGAAGGAGTTGAAGAGAGAAGAGGAAAATGTAAAACGAGTGGACAGATTATCGACCAGGGTTACGGCTAATTACTGTACGATTGACCCGATGGCTCTATATTCATCAGTCATCCATGACAATTCACCGCGAGCCTTCGTGCGCGTACAACGCGCGGCTGTATCGATTGGTTGCCCACTGGAATTGACACGTACGAGGATAATTGAAGGTGTCAAATAGCGAGCAGATTTGAGGATCGTTCCTCCACGCGATTAAAAGTCTCTCGAACCTGCCAAACTAGACGCGCTCGAATGACCAAGATTCGCGAGAATAAGTTTTTAAACACGACCCAATTGCGTTCGGAAAAATAGATGATTCAGAAAGTTAAAAACTAAAATGACATATAACAAAAATATAACTTGTAGTATGGGAACTTTGGGAGCTACGTTAAATATAGTTCCCAAATATCACCTCTAGAGGAATAAGAACAGAGTTATGGTCTCATAATCAGTTCTAAGAGAAAAGAAGAAGGGAGGAAGTTAGTTACTTGTGAAAGGAATTAGTTACTTGTAAATCGAAGCTCTGAAACATGCTAGATCATCCTAGATCGTGGTAGCCTAAAGCCCTGAAAGACCACACCATCGTCTGTAACTGTCAAGTACCATCATTATAGTCATAACTCCCCCCCCCCCCCCAAAAAAAAGGGGACGATCTATTAGCAACTAGGTCAACTCGACCGAAAAAGGCTCTTCGTGTGTGTCTGAAAAAGCCCACGTGAACGTGAAAGAATCGATTAGCAGAGAGACAGGTGAATTTCCACTGGCGGGGGAGGCCGTGGAAGACGCGGGGGGCCTATTTACTCAGCTTCGTCCGGATAATCGATTCCTGTTATCTTGGGGAACACGGTGACACGGGCCGCGTGTACATCGATCGCCGAGCTGGAGGTATTCAAACAACGGCCGTAATGAAAGCACTCGTCTAAACGACAAATCTCCGCGAAATCGGCTCACGTTACCGGCCGGTGTGGTAACCCTTGGCAACTGGCTCGGCGAAGCTTCTGCCATTTCTACCTGCCTTCTTCCCTTTCATCGATTTCTCGTAACGTTCGGATGGGAAAACGCGGACGGAACGCTCGTTTGTGGCTGATGGGGCAAGAAGTGTTTCAAATTTATTAAACGTCGACTGAGATGTCCCTCCAGCAGTCTCCGTGAGGTCTCGTAGTTTGGTTCTTCGTTTTGATTTCTGAATCTGAATTTTGAAATCTCTTTCCGTAAACGGAGAAGAGCTCTTCTCTCTCTCTCCCTTTTTTTCTTCAATTTTTTTATTCTTTACTGCGATAGACAGAGATATCTTTCATTTTCTGAATGAAACAAATATTAGGTTGTCCCACAAGTTTCTTCCGCGCCACGCTATGAGTGACTCTAAGTGGCTGTGTTTATATAAACATGCAGGTTTATCTCGTGGCCGTTTAT
>KQ435798.1:1047342-1068034 GCA_001276565.1 Melipona quadrifasciata | reverse complement strand
TTAAACAATTTTGGAAAGAGGGCATAATGAGGCTTCCTGAGAGATGGAAGAAGGTTATAGAACAGAACCGTTCATATATGACATAATAAATCCATCTTAAACAAAAAATATCGTGTATTCATTTCGCATCAAAAAAAGGGAAGAAACTTATGGGACACCCTATATAACCCAAGTGACTGTCCCGGGAGATTCCCAGGACATTTCTCTCTTGCTTCTTTTCTTCTATTTCCTGTTATTTAATGTTTAAACGGACTTGGGAGAAGAAATTTTAGAAACGATTCTAATTTTAGTTTTGCCTCGAGTGATGAATATTTATGGAATGGCGCTGGACGACTGAGAAGAGTGGTCTTTTTTTGTAACGTAATATTCGAAACAACTGGGAGAAAATCCTGATCACTTGCTTCGAGCGTCTCGCTACGAGAAAATTGCAAGTCGTAATGATAGGGCCAACCAAACCAGATCTACTCTGGCTGGTAGGGCAGACCTCTTCTTCTCTCTCGCGTAATGATTTTATGGAATATTCAATAGAGCCAGAGAGAAGATTATTTCAGCCATTCCCTCGTGAATTCCTTGTGGAAACTTGGGGAAATCGGAGATCGAAATATCGCGACTCGAGCTTTTTCTTTTTCTTTTTATTTCTTTTTTTTTTTTTTAACCATTAATCCATCATCAAGATTAATTGTTCGTTCGAATAACTTTTGTAAATCATTTCTCGTTCATTTTTAATATCTCTTCTTTTGCCACAAAACGCGATTGTTCATTCCTCAGAAGAAATTGAAAACATCCTTGAAGAAAGGAGAAAGATTCCTTTATTTGTCCCCTTTTTATTATCTCTCGTCGATTGCCAGATATCGTAAAAACCACGCGTGAACTCCGTCGACAAATATAGTTTTATACCCGCGATAAAAGTAAAATGGGAATGGGCAGAGTCGAAAGAAACATTTTCACCGTTGAATTGGGGAGGGAAAAAAAAAAAATGGAGCGGACGAGACGCGACGCTGGTTGTCGTGCTCGGGGATTCTTTAACGCGCTGGAAGTTTTCTGGGACAAGCCAACTCATCCGCTGCCGGGATGAGTTGAAAGTTCGCTAAGTTCTTTCCGTTTCCAAATACAATCCACTTAGACTCTCGTGTTCACCGCGACAGTTTCTTCGGCGAAGTACGACGCAATTTTGGCCAATTGCGTCCGAATGCTTTGAGAAACTGCTATTTTGAAACACGATAATACGCGCCACTGAGGGTGTCTTTAATTTAAACGCATGTCTTTTTATGGAATTTTCAATCTAATTTGATCGTAATCTTATTCGGAATATCTGTGCGTTTCTGCGATTATTCGTATTTTGAAATTTTGAATTAAATCCCATTTAGGTAATTTTGTTCTCTCTCCCTTGGGCCAGTGTTATTTAATTATTTGTTAATCGCCTCTCCCTCGTACGTGAACGTATTAATTTCTGAAATATCCCGACCGAGGTCGGGACACTTTAATTTTAAACCAACGCCAGGTTGAAGTTGAGTTGAATCCGCGAGAACGTAGGAAAATAATTAGTTCGTTTTGCAACTCGATGGCAGTGGCGTTCAAAAAATACTGTCGTTCCTAAATCAGCTGACTTGCAATCACGACTTAAGGGTTAAATCACTTAATTGTGAGTTAATTTGCTTCAACGCGACGCTTCGTTCGTATTATTCTCGCGTGCCTGAAATTTCTGGACGACACTGTACGGTACAGCTCTTGTCCTAATGGAAAATTTCGAGTTTTGTCAACAGCAGGCCAGTAGCTTCGCTTGTAATTACAAACATTGTCGACGGAGGGCTAGCTGTACCTGTCGCGAGTTAATCAAGAAAAAGTTGCAAGCTTCAGCTGCAACGAGAAAAATATAAATACTTGATGGCGTGACTTCGCGCTGCTTGCCTGTATCGTTGGACCGACGCGAAGTTCGCCGTGTCGTGGAATTAATCGAGCCTGTTCTTTTATTTTTAGAACACGTCTGCGTAATTGAATGTCAATTCCGTGCTCGTTAACGAGGCGAAGTTGTTGGCAACACAAGCCAGCCTCCTTATGGCAAACGTCGAATTTTTCACGAGGATCCTTCCTCTTTCAACGAATCCAATGGGAAAGGCACGTGCCTCAGTGTAATTATTCTCGAGAAAATAAGTTTTCTCGAAGAATTACTCCTTTCTGGAAATTTAGCGTTTGAATCGAAATATATAGTTTTGTTTAAACTTGCTATCGGTGATAAAGTATGGTAAAGTCTAATGACTTTTAAAATCTGAAGACTGAAATGTAACTTGATACATTGCAACTTAATGCTTGATGCTTTGACACTTGATACTAGAATTGAAACTTGATATTCAATCCTTGACACTTGATACTAGAGCTGAAACTTGATACCTTGATGCGTTGAAACTTAATACTCAATCCTTGACACTTGATACTAGAGCTGAAACTTGATACCTTGATGCGTTGAAACTTGATACTCAATCCTTGACACTTGATACTAGAATTGAAACTTGATATTCAATCCTTGACACTTGATACTAGAGCTGAAACTTGATACCTTGATACGTTGAAACTTGATACTCAATCCTTGATACTTGATACCTTGATATATTGAAACTTAATACTCAGTCCTTGATACTTGATACTAGAGCTGAAACTTGATACCTTGATACGTTGAAACTTGATACTCAATCCTTGATACTTGATACCTTGATATATTGAAACTTAATACTCAGTCCTTGATACTTGATACTAGAGCTGAAACTTGATACCTTGATGCATTGAAACTTGATACTCAATCCTTGATACTTGATACTAAACTTGAAACTTGATGCCGTGATATATTGAAACTTGATGCTAAAATTGAAACTTGATACTCAATTCTTAATACTTGACACTAAAGTTGTAATCTATAATATATCTTGATATATCGAAACATGATACTTGGTACAATAATACATTGATACTCTGATAGTTGGAATTGTAATACCACAGTCAAATAATTTGAACACCTCCAGTTGGACTCAATTTTAGATTTGTCGAAAAAGGAGGACATCCGCGTTGGAAAATCCGAGGATGCACAAGTTATCGGCACAAAGAACTAAAAATCATTTGCCTCCTCCTCTTCCACTTGTCACAGTTTCTGTCTTTGACAAACACCAAACAATCTTTGCCAAGCACCTCCTCTCCATTTCTCCTGTGTAAAGCTCGATTTCTATGGGATTAAAACGGCTTGATTGTTCGCCGCGCGACACATCAAAGGAACGAGCAAATAAAATAAAAGGGAAGAAAGCCCGGTAAAATTGATATCGAAACTCGGGGCACAATGGAAAATTGAAAGCACGACCCAGAGCCGATTTCAAATTGCGGAATAATCGGGATCGTTAAAAGGGCGAAAATTAATCGAACGCAACTCGAGTGCGTCCTCCAGCGTGTAACATATCGTAATATATCGCGTGATACGTGCGAACCAGTTATTATTTTTCGAAATGTTTCGCGGTTGAAAATAAATTTGTTGTGCTGAAGCATCGAATTTCGATTGGTCACAAGCCGTGGCCCAGATGTTGAAATAACCTTTTTTGGAAAACTAAATGAAAACGGACCTTGTCGAGCACGATCGAAACGTACGTGAAGCCGAACTCTGCAAATTTGACAGATCAATCACGTTAATTGCTGTCTGATCTGACAATCCAACGAATCGAGTCGATGATTTCTGTCGTAAAAACATCAGTCTGCGCAATTTCGTACTCAAACGCCTAATTATTTCGCGATCTAAGTTTACTAACGAAGAGAATCACAGTCCAATAGCCTCCTCGATTTTTCAGCCGTGACAGCTTTAAACAGCTAAATTACGAATTAATAACCATTTAACAGTGTAATGTCCTAATTGCCCTGCAATCTAGGTTAGTCAATATCCTGACCTATAACCTGAAATAGCCGTGATTCGATAATACCTACCCGAAAGCGTCAGAATTCCCAGTTTTCAATCTGATTTGAAATCTAATATATTCCAATTCCTTGGCTCGCAACGTAATTTATCAACATCTCGTGGTGAGTATTTCGCGCATATTTCGAGGAGATGAGATCTAGTATTACGTCAACCACAATGGGAAAATAAAAATTTCGATCGACTTCGCGTCAGAGATAGAGAACTCTGCCAAATCGGAGTTGGCCAAGTTGCGTACAAGTCACGTCGACCATTTGATTACGTGAAATATGTATTTATTTTCGGAGTTCGTGTGTCGTGAAACAGCCTGTACTCCCCGCCGAAGGTAACCGCGCGAATCGTTGTACACGCAAATATTTGGCCGATGCAAATGCGTCGTTTCCGCAAATGGAAACTTCAGAACTCGAAATACCGCCGATGTCGTTTAACTCTGGTAATAAATTCCCGATATCGGTGGTACAATCTAATTTATAAGAATCAGTCATTAAACCCTGAATACACCGAACCATTTAGCTCTGTCATTCGCACGATATCAAATTCGATATTACGTAAATTAAACGATTCAAAAGCATCCAATTTTACTGTATAAGATCGTTTACTCATTCACTTTTAACTCGCCTAGCCTCAACGATGAGTTCCGCGTGTTAGTCTGAAATTTGGCATTCGATTTTTAACTCGTCCGAGGCTTAAAACTCTCTTATATTAATTATCAAACATTTTGGAGATCATGTGGCATTGGTACTCGTGTCATGGTCACGCTAAATCCACCTACACTCTCCTGTTGACAAATTTCCATAGCCACTTAATCCATCATCTGATCTGCCAGTCTGCCAGTTTCGTTCACTAAGACTGATATTCTTGGTATTGTCAACCCTAAACCTTAAAATCATCGAGGCTTGAACTTCATATGTTCCCGTAGATAGCGTAAATTCAGATAGAATTGCTGACGAGCCCGAAAATTCATTACACTCCACTCGAGGTCCCCCAAACTCGCGTAGCCCATTAGATTAATTGACGCTTAGTGCCATTATAGGCGATAGTGTCCCGGCTGGTAGATCTCGTTAATTTTTAACGAAGTAGCCTCGCATTAACGTACGACCAACACGCTGACCGTGTTATCGTTATAATTAACGAACCGATCGATTTGTTCCCTGGACCCCACTGATTGTTCTCTCTCTCTCTCTCTCTCTCTGGTCTGCTATTTTCAAACGAGTCTCCTTCACAGATAGAGCAAGATCGTGTTAATTACAACTCGAAGAAGTGACTCGTTGAAGTGATCCGCCAAATTTGGCCACGGGCAATTTTCACGCGATCTGTCATTAAAAACAAAGCTCGCTCACTGACTACGCGATCAAATAGTGGAACACGTTACGCGCGAAACATAGACCTCTGTGACTTTAAAAGACCCGACAAACTGTTTTTGTCTGAAAGCAATTCGCCCAAATAGCTTCACTCGGCTGTGTTTTTGGCGCACAGTGCGCCCCCCTCCCCCACTCTGATGCCGCAGCGCAGTTCACTCACGGCTGGTAATTGTTTATTGATACAAGAGTGAGCCGAGTTCGAAATATTTGAAGAGAACTCGACGACTCGTGTTGGATTCTGTGTATCATCAACGGTGGCAGATATGTGTGTTTGACGTTACATACCCTCTTGTCTGTCTTCGACGATTTTAAACGGCCGCCATTCAACGGCCACGGCCTCGACAGATCCGTCGAAACGTTCTAAACAACGGCCCCGTTTAATTAATCGAGTCGGTAGCTCGCAGGTGATTGAAACGTCGCTTGACGAAATAAACTTGTCCGTCGAAGGCACGGCAGCGCTATCGATCGATTTGCCGTTGACTTTTCCCCCCTCTCTTCTTCTTTGTCTGTGCTTGTAAATGAATAAACTTTTTTTTTGTTTTTTTCTTATTAACAAGGTTCGTATTGTTGACGAAGGTATCCTCGAAATTGGGACCTCGAGAACACCAATTGTGAGAATTCAACACAAATTATCGCACACTGGTCCAAACGAAGATTTCCTAACTAAATCACGTGGCATTGATACTCACACCAAATCCATCCGTGAGAAATGTCTGTAGCCACTTGATATGTCACCTCCAATCTACCTCCAAATTCATCAATTTCGTTTGCTGAAAGGAATCGTTTGACTCTGTTTGACTCTGTTTGACCATGTTTGACCACGTTTGTAATTGTTTCTGTCGACAGTGTCAGAGTTCGCTCAGGAGCTCGGCGCGGCGATGGAGAGCCACTCCGTCAACGTACGACGGCTGGTCGACGAGTTTCGCAGCCGTTCCGGGGACACCAGGGTCGATTCCGGCGGGATGCGTCGAGTTTGGGAAAGTTTGCTGCGTCAGGTGCAGTCGGACGCGGAGGCTCACTTAGATCTGGCCGCGGTTCTTCAACAGCAGCTGTCCAGACCCACCTTGGAGGCCAGCTTCCACCGGAAACTCCAGTCGAGAAAGGTAATTCGTCGCCCCTTGAAAATCGTCCAAGCCTCCAAGACGTTTGTCCAAACCCACGAGCGTTCGAACCGTGGGTTTGAAAAGGGACGTTGTTAGACACGCAGTCTAAATATGAGACAAGACAGTTGAGCGTGTCTTTGACATGGCTCCGAATACTAGAGTTTCCTAAACGATGAAATTGCACGTGGATGCTCTGCTTTATCCCTTTGAGGTTGTGCCTCGAGTTCGATTTTCGTTGGGGCGTCAGTGGGTTTCCTTTGAAGCCCGATGAAAATTTCTAATGGAACTCTCTTTGGGGCGCGTTTTCCTTGTACCGCCGTGGCGGGTCTCGGTGGTTTTGAAAATTGATCCGATGCAAATTCGGAACAGGCTTTTCGCGATAACGGAACGAAACTCGGAACCGACAGAGGGGTAATCCGAATTTAATTTAAACCCGATTGAATGGCACATTCTCTGTCTAACAAGCGAGTCTAACAAGTAAGATTTGATTCTGGCCGAAGTGGAGTCTAAATACAAACCCGCGAGCTGACCCAAATTTCCCTCGGAACTGACTCGATCTAAGTCTGACGCGAGTCTGATCGTTCCTCCACCACCGAAATCAAAGCGGATATTTCAAATTCGAAATCGAAAGCAACCGCCGAGGAAGAAGAGGATCAAGTTTTCCCAGTCGGTCGCCACTCGAGATCAAAGCCATTTCAATTTTCGAAAACTCCAATTCAGAACCAGCAATCACCCTTGTAATTTCAAGAAACAGAATGTCAAATTTTGAAAGAACTCCAACAAACGGTTCGACTTTTCTCGGCTTCTTACGCATACCTGGCAAATTTATTTGAAAGCAAAAATTATAAGTAAGAGTTCGTCAACAGTTTTGTTCGAAATGTTGAATTATCGTTTATAACGACGAGAAAATTTCAAACGTGCTGAACAGACAATTTTTAAAATCATGTTTTCAGCTTGAATGTAATTTAAACTTAATAAAATTAGTTTTTTCTTATATTTTGATTTTATGTTTTATTGAAAAAAAGTAGATGGGAAGAAATTTTTGGCCCACCCTCGCTATCACTAAATTTAAGTCTTCTTGCTTTTTCTATATTTTGGTAGAACAACGTCACTGTCATTGATGTCTCAAAACAGTCGCTGTCAATAATTATTTTTACATTAATCAGAAACAAATTTATCATCGCTACTATCAAATAACTCGCTTTCTATTTTTCTGTCTAATAGAAATAATTTAATAGAACGTATAACCGAGTAGAATCTATTAATAATATTTTTGTCTCTCTCTTCCTACTATCAAATATCTGTGAGTGCATTCGGAGCACAAAGGCTTCAAAAATTAAAAAAAAAAAAAATGATTTCAAGGTTCTAAAAAAGCAACTACGACACGTTCCAGGTGTTCACGCATCGCGAGGCCTACGAACAGGTGGTGACAAAGACCGAGGAGAAGCTGCAGCGTGCCCGTGCTGATTACAAGCGCGCGTACGCCTCGCTGTTGACGACAGATGGCGGGAGCGAGCAGGAGCTGAAGCGCGCCTATTTCGAGGCGCACAACGCGTACGTTCTTCAATTGAAAGCGACGAATGCCATCACGGAACGGTACCAGTCGCAGTGCCTGCCCGGCCTGCTCGGCGAAATCGCGGAAGTGTACGAGGAGCTATGCGGATTGGCTTGCAAGTGCGTGGCTGGGATATCGGAGGCGGCCGCGGAGAGGGCGGGCGAACAGGCGAAGCGTTATCTGGCGGTGGCGAAGGAGGCTCAAGTGATAGCTCCGCTGAACGACTTACAAGTACGTCGAAATGCCAGAGCCCCCCTCCCTTTCAATTATGTGTCCCTTTATCTCTCGTTTCGCCTGCGAGTGAAACTAGCGTCTGTGCGACCGATGGATAAGAGATAGGGAGTAATCCTATCAGTCGAATTAGGACTGCGACGAGAGCTATACCCGGTCTTCAGGGCGTGAAGCAATTCTGAGATTGCTGTACACTCGGTCTAGCATTGCTTTTCAGGGGTGGGAATAACTGCGAGGTGAACTTGTTTAAATGATCTTATTTTTAGGGGGAGCGTGGATCGTTGCTCTGTGTTTTATAAATTATTTATGAAGCAACGGGACGATAGAATTTATTGTCGAGATTCTCAATTGACGTGTTTTGATGGAAAAGATTCGGGAAGATGCAGAATAAAGGGGAAAAATATGAAAAAAGAATCCCTAGACGATTAAAGCATAATAAAATTTCCATCAGAGGCATTGAAGATAAAAAAAAAGTAGAGAAGCTTTATAATACAATGGAATATAATACATGTCTTCCTTCATATATTTTATGGAAAATTATTTATTTTAAAGATACACTGCTTCCGCGTCTATGAAATGTCTGACAAAAATTATAAATTGGTCATTTTGATCACTTTGGTAGTTCTGGTTAAGCTCTAGTTCTAGATTCATTTTGGTAGTTAAAAATGGAACTTTTGGGCTGTACTACAGAAACAGAGAAAAGATTTAACGACCAGAACCTACTATAAATGTAACTTGGAGCGTCAATAAAGTTATTACTCCACCGACACTAAAGCGAGAATGTTGTTTTTCAGATTTTGGCGCGGAGCCTATCGGCCACCGCGACCCCGTCGAAGAAGCCCTCCAGACGGCTGTTCGTGGCGCCAGGTCCCCCGGAGCAAATTCCCATGGAAAGAATTAGCCAAATACCGTCCTTGAGAGACGAAATAGTCCCGACAGGGACCAGTACTCTACCCCTGATGGAAGATTTACGACGGGAGCAGGATAGCCTGGCTCAAGAGATCACGCGGCTCCAGGACGCCTTGGACACGTTGATCCGCATGCAACGAAAGTGCGTTATATCCCGTCTCGGCTCAGATGAAATATCTACGAGTTAATAGAGCATTCTGCGATCGTACCCAGAATCCGGTGACCCGAATAGATATTAGATTTTCATTGAATTATAAGCGGAACGAGGGTAGCCCAATTTTGGGGTATCGGATGTCAAACGGAAATGTGTCGACCTTTCGACCTCAAGTAGAGAATTTATAATTCAGTAGACCTTTCTGGAGTCCTGCGAACCTGGTGACACGAATGGATATCTTCAGAACCTGTTAGGTTCTCTCAGAGACCCTTCATGTAGGATTTGATGAAAGTAATTGCGCTGTTGGCTCCGCGGACTCAGGCTCGATCGATAATCGGAAGAAACATGGGAGAAACGATTAACGTCGGGCAAAAGAATTCGCTTTCTAATTACCCCTTGTCCCGTTTTTCGCTTTTTGGTTCAATTTATCGAAGGTAAACACGTTACAAAGGGCCACAGGATTCTCAAGAGCTGCCGCCGGTAGCTTTCTACCTGCAGACACTCGACACGCTCGCAAGGTTCCACGAATCGCTAAACCATCTTCCTTCTTTGATTCCAGAAGCGCCGAAAGCAACCTTTACACGAAAGTGGCCGAGCTGCAGGAGGATATATCCATGAAGCGTTTCGAGCTCGGCGAGGCGCAATTGTATCTCGCAGCTGTGCAAGCACAGGTACTTCGATTGATATTGTTCATTCGCGAGCGATGTCCGACAGTTCTGTTTGGAGTTGGAAGTTTCAACAAAGAGATTCACTCACTTGGAGTGAACACCTTCGAAGGGAAGTTTAATTAATTCGAGAGCGTGAAAAGCATCGCCCGTTAAAAAATATGTAATATCTTTCGTGTGAAGTTAGAACGTCAAGTATCTTGAAACTTGTGAGACTTGCTTCGCCCTCTTTGAGGAACCTCAGTCCACACTTTTCTCACTTTCATAATTTCAACTTTCCCAGTAACTTCTTCTCTCCCCATTTTTTTCTCCTTTCTTTCTTTCTTTCTTTCTTTCTTTCTTTTATACGCTTTTTAAATGAACTTTCGCAGAGATCGATAGCAAAGAGAACGGGGAGAGTTATTAACCGATTACCGGGGAGTTTGATCGCAAATTGGTGCCCTGTCAATGCTACCAACGTAACGTCTCTGAAGAAGAAAATCGTGCCGGAAGTTTCACGCGCTCGAGTTTTAAAAACTTGTTACTTCCACCGGCGGATCTCGGGGTCGTTCAGGAATGTATAGAAAATCGTGACAAACGTCGCCGGGAAGATTTTTTCATTATGGAGAAGTTTCTAGCTTTCTGATACCAGAGAGCAAACCAGACTCTTGTGTACTCGCACGAGAAGTCGTTTGACGACCGCGAGATTGGATTTGCGACGGATCCCCGAGGGAAGGTGTATCTGGCGGAGGAGAAAAATTACACATTTCACACCGCTGTTCTCCGATGTGCTGTTTTTTTGTTCTCGTTTCCATTCAAACTTTGGCAACAAACGTGTCTGTGGTTATACACACACTAGCGTAGGAAATTACTCTAAAAAATTCTCTATTTAATATTGTCCCTACAAACCATTTAAGAAGCCGTGGATGTATATACATCATAATCAACTAGGAAAAGCAAATGCATCAAGTACCCAAGTACTCAGAAAATTCTTATCTAACTAAATTGTGTAATTAAGCGAGCATCGATTAACAATATTTTACGTGTACTTAATATTTCTCTTACCAAAAGTCTAAGTATCTAGTCTCTATTTAATATTGTGCCTATGAACTATTTAAGAAGTTCTGTACCATAATCAACTAGGAAAGTCAAATGCCAAATGTTTGATACGTCGGGCACCCAAAATTCTTATCTGACTAAATTACACAATTAAGCGAGTATCTTTGTATTAACAATACTACACGTGAACCTAAATGAAATTTCTCACCAAAAGTGCAAGTATCGAGAAAATTCTCCGTCTACAAATCATTTGAGGAGCCACAGATCTGCTAGGAAAATCAAATGCCAAGTGTCTGGTGCATCAAGCAGCTCGAGTACTTAGAAAATTCTTTGAGTGATTCGGAGAAGTGTACTCGACGAGAATCATCCGGCGTGAATTCGAAACGGCGAGCAATTTGTCATCATCGGCCAGCGAAGAAGCCTTGGTATCACGGATCAGCTGTCAGCAGAAAGCATTATCCTCATCAGCAGTCCAACCACTGCTAACCAGCGCCAGTCGAGTGGACGAGAGCGACAGGGGGGGAGGAATCCGTGACACTTTGGTATCGGGGCTCAGACACAGAGGCCCAATCGAACAAGTCTTGCCGCGACAAAGGAACGTGTCGATCTCGGCCGCGCGGAAAAGAACTCGGGTTCACCGCATTCGTGGCTCTCGAGAAAGTCGAGTGGCCGAGCCGATTAAAATTAGCACGAGCCTCCCCATTGTTCCCTTCCACGGGCATCTCGAATAGGTACAATGCACCTTGCCTTCGTTCACCTGCACGTGATGCAGATGCCCGGCAGTTTCGTGCCTCCTCTCGTGCGGTGTACTCTCGTGCCAATCCGGTTGCCGCTAATAAGACGCTATATTGGAAACTGATAACCGATCCCTCGACGTGAGTAAAGTAAGATGGAAGAGTAAAAAAAGGTCCTCTTTTTTTTTTTTTAAATTTAATGCATGTTCGTCAGAGGGCTTTGGAGGAACGTTTGAATAGTCCTTGGCATTGATGGAATTTGAAGGATTCCAAAATGGACAAAGTTACGAAATAGGCACTAGTGACGTTTCGAGATCGAAGTGAAACTTCGTCAGATCTGAAGTAAAATTCGATTCAAAGTGAAAGCACGACGATAATAAAGTTACAAAGGAGGCTGGAGCGAAATTTAAAAAAATGGCCCGAGCCAGAAAGTGCGAAAAGCGAGACACAGACTTTTCTCCGAGCCACTCGTTTCCTGGAGGAAAAAAGGTGGATGATTTAAGTGGGGGTAGGAGACGAAAGATCGTGAAACGAGTCTGCGAGTCAAGAAGACGTGAATCCGCGATCCTCTTTCCGCGTCGCGAAAATAACTCGAACGTGAAGAATGTTGGTACGTGGTACGTGCTTCGAGTACGCTCACTTCAGCCCATCTATCGATGCTTCAATTCTCCGTGGAATCGTGGTCGAAGCTTTCTCGAGCGTTTTTGTGAAAAATCATATTAAAAGAATGGCAAGTGACGCCTAGGATTTCTTTTGATCCGTTTTACAAATGGCAATACGGGCGTAAGCTACGTTAAAATTAGCGCAGCAGAGCCATAATCCAGACACTAAATCCCAAGTCTGAATTATCCTAGATTTGTCGTGACAAATGAAGATTCCACTAAAATTCCGAATCGCATTTAGCGTAATCTGTATGATCTACACCGTAGCCCAACTTTGGACCAGACTAAATACCCCTGTTAAACTTGAAATTCGTCGAATTTACTTGCAATTACTTGCGATCTAACCTCTGCAAATTGGTCAGTGCGCATTGTTGAGTTGCACGTCAGAGAGAAGAATGAATTTTCCACATTTTTGCTAGTAATTTATACTATTACTAGTAATTAATTGATAGTAGTACCATAAATTAATTACAATTTCTACGTTTTCTACATTTCTCCACGTGGAGTAACTAAATATCGTAAATTTCCTGTCGAGAATTAACTAACATAAACTCAAGCGTGCTCGATAGATTTTCAAGCTCGATCTTCCCCAAGATAGATTTTCATAGATAGAAACACCCAAATCGGAAACACCCTGTACATTTATTTTCACTGCTGTATTTCGGATAGGACAATGACAATATGGATGACGAATAAAAGTCACAAAGCTAGTCGAAAAATAAAAGAAAGGAAAGGGGGGGGCTGAGAGAAGATTTGTTCTGTAGCTTCTTCTTGAGCCGCAAGCGAGAGGCAGGCACGTGAAGCGTGCACGTATCGCCACATTCGATGATATTGATTTACGTACAACTTTGAAACACGTACACTTTTCGTCGAACGCGTCGCCCTTTAGCAGGAGATTGGCCTGATTCGAGCGTTCCACTTGAGCATCCGTGAAATTCCTGAATAACGACGCGTCCTGATCCTTCAATTGGCACGCCAAGGATAACTGAATGCCTAAGTGCTGAGGCTGATCCGGGCCTCCATTCTCTCCTGAAATAGACGTTGCCTGTCTCTCTGTGACGTTGCCAACTTTTTTCTTACCACGATGAACATTCAGGCATTTAGGTGAATCGGTGCAACTGACTGATAGATGGTGCAGATATCCATAGTACAAATAATTCACAATAATAATATTGGTCTAACTATAAATTAGCTAGTATCGGAAATTAATTAGTAATTATGTAAATACTATAAATTAATTGCTAGTAGCAGTACTATAAATTAATTACCAAATACTTTTATTAAACTTGAAATTCATTCAACTTGCAATTCAACCTCCACAAATTGACCAGTTTACGTTGCCACGTTGCATGTTGGAGAGAACAATGGATTTTCCACATTTTTACTAGTAATTAATGTATACTAATATTACTGTTACTAGTAATTAATTGATACTAGCATTACAATTGCTAGCAGTTAATTTATACTAGTACTACAATTACTGGTAATCAATCAATTTACACTAGTATCATAATTACCAGTGATTAATTTGTACCAGTACTATAAATTAACTAGTAATTGTAAATCTTTTTACCCACGATTTTAAATGAAATCTGCTGAGCTTCGGCACAGAGTACCGATTAATTAGACGAGCAGAGTGGCTGGTAAATGTCTTCGATAATAGTGAAATGGTAAAATGATCCTCCGTGGATCCAGAGAATTGGGCACGTAGTCAGGGAGATTGGAGATTGAGGGAAGGTCGTTTAACCGACCAGGGCGCTTTCACCAGCGGGGGATCGATATCATGAAATTTTCAACAAGACACGTTCTAATGGACCTGTCAATGGCCACCAGATACCAGTGTCTATGGAACCGGCCAGACATCGATAATTGCTTGCTCCGATCCCTGCTGGCAATTTTCTTTGCATTAGATCTCTCCGTTAACCTCAATCACTCTCGAGCGAAAACGATGAAGAAAGATCGTTTCTCTGTCGTCTGTCGAAGATTTAGAGGTCAGTTTAGACAAGATCAAGTGTCCGGAGACGTTCCGTGAAACGAAAAGGGAGAAGGAAAGAACGATGGAGTCTTCCGAATTTTACTCTCTGTTCGAAAGAGAAGGTATTTTACAGAGGGTTTTGCATTGAATGACGCAGCATGAAATATGGCCGAGTCGAAAATGGCTGTTTAAAATATTTAAAAAGCACCTCCGATCGATGTGAGAGCGGAGTGAAATAGCAAAAGTTGCTCCGGTCCTTTGAGATCGTTGCAGCGTGGGTTTCAGTTAAGATATTGGTAGGTCTGAATTGAAAAACGAAAAAGTCGTGTCAAATAACGACAAGCCAATTAGCAGAATTGTCTCTTTGCGGACAATTCGGTTGTGTCGGTTCTTGAAAACTTTCCTCCAGAAACTGTTTCAATCAAAAGTTCAGTCAATGAAGGGATCGAAATGCGATTCTCTAATTGGCATTATGCCACGTTCGAGGAACTGTTACCTCATCGTGATAATTACTCGTTAAAACTTCCGTGATAATCGAAACCTTGTCGAAATTTCCAAAAATCGCCCTTGTTCTCAGTAAAGAAGAAATCGAAGTAATTAAAAGAGAATCATAAGTTGAATCGGTTTTGTCAATTTTTGTTAAAACCTCCTCGATTATGAGAACTCTCCTGGAACGCGTGAATATTGTTT
Organism: Melipona quadrifasciata; assembly: GCA_001276565.1. Classification (NCBI taxonomy): domain Eukaryota; kingdom Metazoa; phylum Arthropoda; class Insecta; order Hymenoptera; family Apidae; genus Melipona; species Melipona quadrifasciata. The sequence goes on along the minus strand of KQ435798.1, from coordinate 1,053,014 downwards.
CAGTCGAGAGATGAAAAGGTATGACGAAAACGTGGCACTTCAATTAATAGAATCACCTCCCAACTCTTCCTTCAAACGTTCGAACTTTCTGTTCTAAGAGTAATTAAGACTTCCACGGCGACTCGCGAACTTGTGTTTAGAATCCTTAAACACTGTCTTAATCAAGAGTCCAAAGTGTTCAGGAATTTAAAAGTCAAAAGAACAAAGTCCCATCAATTATCAGAATTCGTCCGAATCTTTTGATATACTTCTCGCAGACCTGATAGATTCCCAGCAGATGGAATTTCGTTCGGTTGTCAGGAAAAACACTTGTGGTCGGTTAGAGTTTTGGACCTTTGCCCAGAAATTAGGCGAAAGGAACTATCCTACGAATAAATGAAGGACTAGGCGAATAAAATATTTACTTTTTACCCTTTTACCTAAAAATTGGGGACCAATAGTTTTTACGAATAAATGAAGGACGAAAATGGAGGATTAAATAAATGAAATATCTCAAAGACTGATGGGCCCTCTGATAAACAGAGAAACAGTGAGTTAAGGAAAGAAGCAGAATACACCTATAAAGGGTGTAAATGGGACGATTATTATTAATAATAGCTTTAACTAGATGTATCTTTTATGTTTCAAACAAGTGTACACTCTCACTCAAAAGTCTTGAGACACATTTATTTTCAATATTCAGTACTTGTCTATAGTTTATAGTACAATATGTGTAATAATGCAGTAATATGATATATTTATGTATTAACAAAAATATATCAATATATTTATTGTATTTAATTACACTTGTTGCAAATACAATTTATATTATACAATAGAGTATATTATACTATACTATGTAGAGTACCGTACTATATTTATAGAGCACAATGTTATATCACATTCATCGTACTACTTTTGTCTTAAGATTTCTGTGCGAAAGTGTACATCATTTTGCAATTTTAACAATTTAAAGCCAAACTTGAATTTGTTGATGCGTAATAGTTACAAGCTACACTGTACATTTATACTACGTTCATCTAGATTATATATAATAGAGTATACAATCTGTCACATTAGATCGTGTAATCTGTAATTCAAATATTGCATTTCTCGTACACAATTTACAATTTACATTTATCGCACTATATTCGTCGTACAAATATGTATACCTGCACTCCCGAGAGTGTAAATTTTGCAATTTCAACAATTTAAATTCGATACTTGCTTGACACGTAACAGTAATAATCTGTAATAATGCAATGAGAACTGTGAGAAAGGGATGAAACGAAAACCGGACACGCGTAAACACGCAGCGGGACGCGACGCGGCACGTCGGCCGAATAAATACGGGCGCGCAATCGCGCGACATGCGCCCTGACAACTGGGTCACCCTCCGACGGCGGCCGTCTGAAAATCCATTCCTGGCCTCGAGTCCGCTCTCCTAGGTCAGGGTGGCAGGAGGAGCCTGGCTAGTCCTCGCGGAAAATGGGCTGGACAACGCTGCGCACACAAGTCGTTAGTATCGCCGTTTGAAACACACAACACCTGGATTCACGCGAAGAAACACACCTTTCTGGCGCTATCGCTTTCCGACGGTTCGCGGATCCAGGTCGCGGGCAACGACGTCGTCCGTGTGCGGCCAGGCCAGTGATCGAGTCTCGTTCGCACGTAGCGCGGAGCGTGCCTTTTTCGCGCTGGTGTGGCATCCTCGCCGCCCCTCGTTGCTATGCGGCTCCACTGCGGTTATCTCCGGCACTTGCTGCCCCGTAACCACGTCCGTACACGGTGTATTTAGTGAAACTGTGCCTGAATCTGTGTGTGGAATCCTGTAGGAAATCGAGCGACGGGCGAAGGTCTATGTCGGGGTGCTAGGTCACCCGCTAGGTCTGGGGGCCAGCTGATGCATGGTGTTTGGACACGTGACGCATGGTGTTTCGAAGCGTCGAGGCGCTTCCCCGTGGCTAACACACACACACACACGCACACACGCTCATTCGCACAGAAACACACACGCATGTGGGAGAGAGAGAGTTTTTTTGCCGCACACGCGTGCTCGGAATTGCGTGTGATCGAATGTTTCACGCCGATGAAGAGAGAGAGAGAGAGTGGCTTTCCTTGCTTGGTAGAATGGACTCTTCGCGGGACACTTTGACGAACACGCTGGGTCGGGGATCTGACGAACTACGACGGGGATTCCTAGGAGTTCGCCTCGAGCAGAACTCTTCGAGCCAGAGACTCGATAGCACTCGGAGCAATTTTCTATTTCCCCTGATCGGGGCACAAGATTGAGTTTATTATTCGTTTCGAGTAAATGTCTGTCAGAGTATTTGTTCAAAGTATTTATTCAAAATAATCGTTTGCAAAGTAACTGTTTCAGTTCCATCTATGAAATCGATACAGGGTCTGGGCAGTTTTTGGATGCCCTCCAAAATTTAGCCACTGTTTGATCAATATCCGTTTAATTTGAAGCAACGTAACGCCGCTTGTAAATAACTGTTACGTCACTTCGATCGAGTGCACAACACCACTGACGTAACTTCATCGCGTTCGCATCCTCGCGCAATGCTCCGACGAGACAACTTCGAGAGGAAGGGAACACGAGCCTCCCGCTGCCGTTTCTGAAAATTCCTCGCGTCGCGTCGAAAGATTTCTGAAACTTTAAGGAAACTTCGTTATTGAGAATTTCGGTAGAACTTTCTGACAGATCTTGAATCGAACAGAAATCGAATAGATGTGTCCGAGCTCGCGATCGATTGTCTGTTTCGTTTCTGCGTCGTTAGATCCCCAAATCGGAGACGAGCGAGTGACGGAGTGCAAGACGGTCGATGCTCCTTCCGGCGTCTTTATGAATGAAACCCCATCATGCTCGGCGCGCGATAGGTCTGCCAGGCATCGATAGGAATCTCTGTAGTTGGAACACAATCGACGCTCGTCCCAATTTTAATCGTCCGACAAATTCGTCGCCTCGACTCGATTAGCGGATTCGCCCGATGAAATTAAACTTAAAAAAGCTAACCAGTCGCCGGGGAATGGCTGAAAACGAGATTAAACACGCGTTCAATTCCCGCTTTCGTTTCGCTGAATTTTATTCCAGAATTTTCTTCGACCATCGAGATGTTGAAAAATTTTTAAATGTTCAGTACGCGATGACATTTAATACAGGAAATTGCTCGGCGAATATTAACTGTATTTCGAAATTTTACACGTCTTCGAATATCGAGGTGTATAAATGTTTTAACATTCAATACGCGACGGCATTTATCCGATCGTGTTCAATTGAAATTGTTCGACGAGAACGAAAGAGAACGAACGGAGAAACATACAAACCGGGTGTTACCTGATCAGGCCATCAGGTGTTCCCAATAGAATCCAATTAATGGCGGACCGAGCCGCCGCATTAAAACCGTTCTGGCTTCCTACTTCGTCGGATATCTATTTACCGGACGGTCGTGCACGAGTTGCTTGACGGCTCGTGCAAAAACTCGGCTATCCCCGTTGCGATTACGCTGTCACGCCGTTTGGAGACAGAGAGAAGTTTTCTGAAAAGTTTTCCAATATCCGGCGTCCCGACGCCGCGATGACGAGCCCCTATCCGGTTCTGTTTACATTTTCCATTATCATAACAGCCTTGGGACGAAGAGAGGAATTGGAAAAAGGCAACTCGGGTCTTTACTGATAAATTTGTCTCTTTATTTACATTTCTGGGATTTACACGCGAAACTGCAAAAATTCAGAGAAACATCGTCGAACAGAATCGAATTTTAATGGAGGCAAAAGTAGCGAAAAGATCAGAGATCGATTATTTAAAATCTTCGACTTTCCCTGTTGAAAATTTCCCCGAAGCAAATCCAGAAATAGAGTTACTCGATTTCTCATAGTCGATGGTTGCGAGAGGATCGTTTAGTTTGGAAAAATTTCCCGGCGCTAGGAGAGGACTGAATGCTGTTTAAAAGTTTTTCTCGTCTGACGGAGAACAGACGTTACAGAGTGACGTTTCGCTTGGGTTTTCAGAAGGAGCTGTTCGGGGCGGGAGAGACCGGCCAACCGGATGGGGTGAGCAGCCGGAAGATGTCGAATGGCTCGACCGGAAGTACCAAGCACAAATGGTTGAAAGCGTTCAAGAGCCTGAAGACCAGCTCGCCGACGACTCCGCCATCAGCCGACAAGTCAGTAGACATTTCGATGAGAATGGACTTTCAGCTGAACGAGGAATGGACTCGTACCATCTCCTCCCCCTTTCTTTTTCACTTTTGTTTTCTACAGTTCTCATGGATTTTTTCCTTTTTTACCTTTTCTTTTTTTTTTTTTAGATAAGCTGTTTTGTTGTAGAGTTTTGTTAACAGAAATGGTTGCGTTTGAATAACCGGTGTTGTTGTGTTTTGTTGTCAATGCTTCACTAACACAGAGGGAAACAAGCGATGTACCATGCCGTTTCTACAGTCGTCGCCATGTCCAGGTGAGTAGTCTATCACGCCAGAATGTTTGGTTGATATTTAATCGCTGGATAGGATTCATAAGCAAGGATTGGAGAAGCTATCTCAAGTAGTGGAGAGTGGTGAATCCTCCAGTTCCTAGTAGCAGCTGTAGCAACGGATCTTGTTTCGCGAAAGTAGCCTAATCCCCATGAACAGAAACCATCTGTCCCGTGGAATATACATAACGCTGATACATTGAATCGTAATTTCTTGCAACAACTCTATTAGCGGATCCCGAGAAATCCCGTTTTCTACGATTATTGCAATCCTCGTTGGGAGAAACTAACCGCAACAGAAACATTACCAGCCTACCATTTACATAGGCACCACAATTTTCAAAGATATGCAAATAAATAACGAAAGTTTCATTGATATTCCAAGAATATCTTCTTACCAGTCATCACATTGTGATCGGTATTCTAATTTAATTCTACACTAGATTAATATTCTATACTAGTATGAATGTAGTTCTATACTAGACTAGTATGATTACAGTTCTATGCTAGATTAATAGCATGTTCTATACAGAGGAAAAAAGTTCAAAGTACCGTTTCTCACAGGAAAAGCTTGGAGTCCGAGGGAGGCCACTCTTGGCGCGAGTACACCTACCGGAAGATCACTCCGTGCGATGCGTGCGGCCAGGTGCTGCGCGGCCACAGTCGGCAGGGTGTCAGGTGTCGCGGGTGCAAGGCGAACGCCCATACCGATTGCATCAATGTGGTGCAGCCGTGCCCGAGCCTGGCGCCAAAAAAGAGCGGTGGGATCCTTCGTCGAAAAACTCCGACACAAGTGGATGACACCGCAGCCGCGGAATACAGTAAGTACTCGCCAGTTAGGGACTGTGACTGTGTCGAAAGTTGATTTTCTTTTTCTTTAATTTTCTCTCTCTCTCTCTCTCTCTCTCTCTATCTATCTATCTATCTATCTATCTATCTACCTATCTATCTATCTACCTGTCTATTTCTCTTTCTCTCTCGTTGTCGAGGACGATCGATCCTCTAAGAAATGGGACTGATCTACGCTGCGTGAGTCAATTCGAGTCGAACGTCTTGGTGGTACCACGATCGGTTCATCATTTTCACGGTGAAAATCCGCGACGTGGTCGTCCGAAAAACTCGGGGATTAGGGGGTTGATTATCGATCCGGGATTAAGGCAAACCGGGCGGAAGCAGATCGCGTGAAATTGATGAATCGTTACACTGAAATTTAAGCCTG
>KQ435798.1:1023156-1035435 GCA_001276565.1 Melipona quadrifasciata | reverse complement strand
CCCCTGTTAAAGTGTATGTCGAATTATTAACTGTACCATAGTGTGTAAGCTGTTCCACCAAACTACCACGCCCAGTATTTTCTAAGTATCGTACAATTACCGCTGCGGGATGTGTTCGCGTCGCTTGCGACTGCTTTCGATCTCCCGTTCCGCTCTCGGAACGATTTCAAACCACGCGAACGTGCCGCTTTCGGAAAATTCTCAATTTTTATATCGGACGGAGGAACGTACAATTTTGTTCGTCGAAAGAAGAAGAGCAAAAAAAAAAAAAAAACAAATCGTTTGTCATTGGTATCGTTTCGACTTGGCGGGACGACGGAATCGAAACGCAGGAACTGAATGGAACGAAGATGTCTGTGTCTCCGGACATGTGTACTTCACTGTACCAACAATACTGTATTTCGTGCACGAGTGTCTCTCGGCGAAGCGTTGGCGAGTTCGAAGCGTGAGAAATGATTTCTGTTCAATTGACAAACAACATCGATCCAACGAGGGGACTTACTACGAATGTGCAAGAAACTTCAGGAACGTTTCGTTTCTACGTATGAGAGTGGCTACTACGGATTAACTGTGTCTCGTGTGCCATAACTCCTAACATTTGATATATTTAACGAGTCCATTTACAATGAAAACCTTTCGTACACACCCGAGCAAATGTGTTTATCAAAACTCATAGACTGCACGAAATATACATACGTATATATATATATATATATATATTATATCTACATGTATGCAGGTATTTTTAATAGATCACCACCTTACCGACCGATCAACGTACCAAGGTCACGACGATCCCCAGTCACTCCTATTTTTCATTGCAATTGAAATATAATACTCGTCTTGCATTGTATCTATGTATCCCTAATCTTGACGGATAACGCTATGGCCACGCGGATATTACAATTAATCACAGTGTTCGACGAGCGGGGAATTTGAAAAGAGAAAAGGACAACGTCTCGAGGACTTTATCTTTATTTTCGATACAACGAATTCTCCTCCAACCGAACGCTGAACAGCCTCTAAAACGTGGCACACGCGAGAGACTAAAACCACGTAAGGAGTACAAAAACATCGAGTGGCCAACCAACTGGGTGATTACTTCAGAAAACTAAGAAAAAACAAGATACATTTTTCCCAGCTGAGGTTACGAGAATTGGCCAAACTCTCTCGGGTATGCAACCAGTCTCTCTTTGGGAATGTTCTTACAGCTTGTACTTGGCACCCCTGATGATGGGGAATTTGTCTCCTGTGCAGACACCGCGAAAGTCGTCCAACGACAGGTCGTAGATGACAACGCCGCCCAAACCTTTCGCCTTGGCGTAGGCGGCCTTGTTACCAGCGGTGTCGGGGTCCTCGTAGCCGACCCAGATGCCATCCTCGCCAGTGTTCTCGTTGTAAGGTTGGTACGCGTAGCCGCCGTACTTCTTGGACGGGTCACCAACGCGTCTCAGACGTCCCACGGCGGACTCTGTCAACCTGGAGCAGACCTCCGCGTACGAGAGGAGCCCTGGTATGTTCGTGTGCGGCCCTTCGGCTCCCGGGCCGTCGGTAACGATTGGCGGCACCCCTGATATCTGACTGTCGGACGTGAGCTTCCACGTCCTGGCGTACGTTGGGATTCCGATGACTATCTTCGAGCCTGGCGTTCCATTCTCGAGCCAGTACCTTGAAACCAAATCGATACTTTACGAATATTTTTGAATTGCGCCACGCGCGTGAGGGTTCTAGGGAATTTCTGAGGGATTCGCATTGCTCGAAGACTAAGGAGTCGCATTTCAGGAAAACTGAGTTTGATAAAGTAAGCGAATTTCTAGCAATTTGAGATTGACATTTTTGAATTGCCACGTGGATGAGAATCCTAGGGAATTTTGAGGATTCGGGTTGCTCGAAGGCTGAGGAATCCCTGCGAATTCTGCGAATTTCTAGTAATTTGGGACTTTTGACATGACGATGATGCAACTGCTCACCTGGTGGTGGCGTCAACGTTGTCCTGAGGAACGCGTCCGAAACTCTCGTAAATGGGTGCCGGGTAGTCAGCTTCTTGCGGGTTGCGTTCCGGCGTCTTCTGGTCGAAGGTAAACAGGTGCACGGCATCGATGTTGGGTGCCAGCAACCTGGCGTCGTAATAAACTGTAAAGTGTTCAAATTAAGCTCTTAGCGTCCGTAATTCGCAAAAACAACGACGAGAGGAAACAACATCTCCACAATTTTATTTGTTCGATGCTCGATGTTCGAAATATCACAGAATCGCTTCTAGAATCCAGCTTGAAGCTTCGAAATTATTTGCAATCCATTTTACTGACACGGAAGCGCGTGTTGGGACACGGTTACAGGCCCGACTACCGGGTTCTCACCAAAGTTCAATATTTAGGGAACGTGACACTGGCTAGTTACACGTCCAGTCACAAATAAGGTAATACAAAGCGAGTCAGGTGGCACCACCACGTTCTTAATTTCAACACAAACAGACGACGTAATTCCCATTAATTCCCCCTCCCTTCTTCCGTGTTGCGTCTGGATATTAATCTTATACTCGCTAGATCATCATCTTCCGTAACTCAAAAGTAGCAGCCCAGCGTCAGAAATTTCACAAATTTCAGACATCAAAGAAGAAAGAAGAGAAAATGGAAACTGGACTCACCGCTGCTGTTGACATGAGGTAGCACGGTAACAGTCAGAGCCTTCGTTCTCGGCCTGAGCTGAGCCTTCAGATCACGGACCAGGATGGTGAAGCCATCGCGATGCTCCTGCTCCTTGTCGTCCTTGAATTTGCCATAGCCAAAGGTCTTCTTCAGTCCGTGCCATAAGGAGCCGAACGTGCCACGTTGTTTCTTCACTTTCACCGTTGGGAACTGCCAGGCCAAGTCGATCCCGTCAAAGTCGTAGTCGTTGAGGAGACGGTTGATCGAGTTGATAAACTTGGATCTGGATTCTGCTGTCTCGGTCTGAAACAATTGAGGATACCGAGTGTCTACCGTGAGACTGAGAAGATGGCAATTGAATGCAATAAATTGAGCAAGGGCTGGCAAGTAGAGCTGCTGCTGGCTTGAAAGGATTTTTATGGATCATTCATATTCCAGTCTATTTCTACTTGAACAAATTATGGTTCGCTAGATTAACAGATACATAATTATACCTTATAATTTCGTCAGTTTGAGAGTTCAGACTAATCGTACAAACAACGTATGGGAAATTTAATCCTACTCGGCTCCCTGTTACTTACAAGAACGAGATACTTGTGAGCGTCGTCGTTAGGATCAGCGTTGCCACCGATGCTGAGGTAAACCTTCAAATCTGGGAAGCTTCTTTTCAATTGCGTGGCGAGCTTGTAGTAAGAGTACCCGACTCCAGTGTCCAAAGTTGGATTCAACGGGACAACTTCGAACGAGTCCGGATTGATCCCTGCGAACCCGTAGACCAAATGTGTGCAGAGAGATAAGGCTGAGCGAACATCGTCCAACTGGAACTTTCCTGGCCCTGAAAACAGACACGAATTATCAGATTATTAATTTCAACAGAGAACTATTATTAGACTAAATAACGAACAATATACCATGATCGATAATACTATCTATTTTCTACAAGTATTTTTAATTTCTTTTCTGTTGAACAAATTACCACAGTACTGAAATGTTTCTATATTAAAAAAAATATTTAAACGAGTTTACATTCGTGTTTGCCAGATAAGAAATTTCAGAGTCTTATTAAATTGATCAAGTTGACGGAATATCAAAAGAAACGTTACCTTCTCGATCGAAGGCCGTGCTATTCCAATAACACACGACCTTATTGTGCTCGTGTGTGTCGACACCGAGTGTCGATTGAACGTAGAATACCGCAACAACGGCGAAAATTAACACTTTCATTCTCATAGACTGGTTCTGTAAATTAACGCACAGCGAAAACATATTACACTTTAAAGAATGGTAGAAAAATTCACGTGTTCAAATGGAGATGTCAAGTTTCAAAAAAAAAAAAATCTTTTAATAATAATTTAAATTTTGCAATAAATTTTATTGTTCGCTCGAGATTCAACCGAATAATTTTCTGAAGACTAGCACCAAAGCGGAAAGGAAATTTCTAAAAATTCTTCAATTCACCGAGTAAATAGTTTGAAAAACACCGAAAGAGAAGACCAAACGCTTCAACGAATATTTTTTTTTTTTTCAATTTTTACTCCGAAAAATATTCAAATAAATCCAATTGCACACGATCCGAGCCATCACTGCGAAGCACACGACGCCAAACAAAGACTCCAAGGTCGATCGTATTTTTCTCTCTTTTTTTTTTTTAAACTCGAAAACAACGAAACAGAAAAAAATTATGCGGAGAGACGCGAGTGGGTAGAAAGGCGTCTTACCTTTTCGAAAGGAAGAAGCGGACTGTCTGCGACGATTTCTTCGTCAGGGACTTTGATACCTTGGCCTGGTCCGACGGTCGAGGTAGTGGGGCTGCTGGGTATCTTACGTCAACGAAACAATCTTCCAGAAACCGTTTCTCGATCGGCGTTGACACGATCGTTTCGGTCGTGAAACCAAGGCCACGGAGGGGGCCAAAATGTTTCTCGGAACCTCGACGGCGAACGAGAACTAGATAATCGGATCGATTTCGGGGAATAGGTGGCATAACCTCTCACAGATGATGGTTACGTATCTATTAACGTGTGCAATTGCGATTCGCGTGATTTTGCAACGAGAGCACAAGCAAGACTCTGAACATTAAAAATATTATATTATTCAAGTCTGAAATACTTTATGATGTTCAGATTTTTTTGCACTTTTCAATTAACAAATATTTTCTCCCCTTTCAAGCTCTGCGATGAAGCTTTGTCATTGGCAATAAAAATTGTTTAAAAATTACCACTCTACGCGACTTAAAAAATGAAAATTTATTAAAATAGAAAGTTGCCCGAAGAAAAAATAATTAAAAACACAAAGTAAGATTAAAGTGAAGGTGAATTAAAGTAATTGATGTGATGGAAAGCCACGGCGAGAGACTCTTAATGGGACATTAACGTACCGTCCAACAGGCAAATCATAAGAAGTCAATTATAGGTTCCCTGCTGCTACTACTCATCGTATTATCTAATGTGTTATTTTGCCAGGCGCTGGCTATCTGCTGAAATGAGTAATTTCCCTGAATCTCAGACGCGGAGGAGTCGCAACCTTTCACTCGGGTTATCGCGTCAACGAGAAGATCTCGTTCGCTCTCAATATTTACGATTCCAAGTGCCAGAGAGTGATTGTCAACAGTTAACTGAGAATTACCGAACATTTTGGAAATAATTCTCTCGACGTAAATACGAAAAGTCACGAATTAAGAATACTACCGAATTAATAATACTTTGTGGTATAACGAGAATAAACAACTAGGAAGAGAAACGAAATGACATGGTACGTCGCTTGTTCGATACGAAGAAGCACGAACTGAAAGTAACGGCTGTCCTAATGACAAACAAGAAAACTACGTACAGAAATTTTCCCTATTAGAACAACGTGAAAAAGATAGCTTCGCAAAGATAAAAACAAAGCTCTGCTGAAACTAGAATTACCAAAAATCAATCACTAAAAAATGTACCTCGAGTCGTCCAAAAAAATTATTCTCTGTCTCGAGCATTCGTAATAAAAGTAAAGTACAATTTCGTTTAACAGCGTCTGTCGCGTCGATCTGGATTGGCTGCTCTCGTTCGCGCGATCAAGAAAAACACCGATCAAGGTGGAACGAATCGATCAAGGTTTAGGTTAGGTTTCCAAACAGTCTGCCCGCCGTAATTTTCACTTCCTTCGCATTAATTCAATATGACCCACATGAAGGCGTGATCTCATCTCATACGTATCACACAATCATCTTCAATTGATACGACTCGTCGCGAGTCGACTCGCGTATTTGCCAATTCACGTGCGAACAACCTTCCAGAATTTGCGCGCGACGTGACAGCCTTCTCTTTTCCTGGCTGTCCTTTATTCCCATCAACCTTCTCGAGTACGTGCTTAAATTATCCTTATCGCGACGTCTCTCGCAAGGATGCTTGTGAATATTGGGGATTCCCCGAGAGGAGACTGCCCTCTGTTGGTTTTGTAGAAAAATAGTAACCTAAATCCTATTTACACAGATTTTCTTCCATTCTTCTGAAAATTTTTCTTATTTTTTTAACAAATTTGGTAATAAAGTTTTCTTCCTAAATTTGGATTTAATGGAGATGTAAGTTTAAATCTCGAGTATTTTTTGATTTTTAACAAATTTAGTAATTTCCGTATTTTTTGTACTTCCTAGATTTTGAATAGGAAGAAGAAAGATTTAGAAATGAAAATTAATCTGAAAAATGGAGTTTCTCGTTCGAGGCTCTCACAAAGTAACTTTTGAGTTTGAGAACGATTCTTCTCGAGTGTTTTCATATTTTCTTCGAATTTTCTACGCTCTTTTACGTAATATACCGTACGGTCTCTTCTCAGAATCAACAAAAAATTTTTTTTTATCCTCAGTAATTTTCCTCTATATCTTTAAGAATTACTTCTTCGAATAGTTTTTTCTTTTTCTTTCTTTGTGTGAAACTCGGACGGCGATCTCTGCGGAAGAAAATCTTCAGTGTCTTTTCAATTACCAGCGCGGCACTAATTTTCACGCATTCTGGAAAAAACAAAAGAGCTGAAATTCTTGCGTCACAAACATTAGAGTTCTTGCAACGTAAAGTGAAAAAGAGACACAATTCAGTCAAATGTAAAAAAGAAGAATTAGTACCTACGTTTGATAGTCACCATAACCTTCAACCTTCGCGAATTATGATTCTAACGGTATATCGTCGTCTAACAATAAGAAGAAAGAGGAATAATTTCGAAACTACCGAGGAGAGGAAGCTGCCCTGTACATTCCAGAAAGAGAAGAATCAGAACAGAATCGAGAAACTCGAGCGCGTTATCGTTCGAACTCATGGCTGGATGTTGCGAATGGACGCAATGTAAATGCGATTCTAGGAACCGCGGTCGTCTCAGTATGTATCGCGTTGCAGGCTTGCATAACGCGCGCGTCTGACTCATTGGCAAATAAAATCACGAGCGAGCAAATTATTCATGTTCCGCGTGATTCAACAAAATCACACTTGTCGACAACGAGGGACCATAACACCAGACCATTCTCCCAAAAACTCCCAACTCCTCCTTCTCTTCGCGTTGTCACTCGTGGTGACGAAAATAATATATAAAGTAAATTCATGTTGACTGCGTACAGAATTTAATAACGAACGACGATGATAGGTATAGAGCAAAGGATCTTCTACAAATGTGATGACACATTGATAAGAAATTTGTTGGCTGATCAGCTGAACCGTGTTTAAGTAAGTTTGGTTGATGTCTGATTCATCGTGGAACTTTCACAGATAGTTGATGGAAACGGGGAATATTATCATTTTCACGATGTAACGCATTCACTTTGCTGTTTCATACGTTCTATCTAAAAGAAAAGATATTCTGTTTAAAAGTGGAGATTTATTTAGTAATTTATGGGACTGGAAATGGGAATATTTTTACAGATTGGCTGGTTTATTTTCCATTCGTTTAATATACAACACGATTCGAATAATCATCGATCGGTACGTGTTTATTCAATCGTTGTTAGAAAAAGACGATGTCCTCTGAGTATCACAGTTAAAGGTCATTGGGACAGTGTAGATTATTCTCTGATATTTTATTTTCCACAGGCGTATCAACACGGACATAAATAACGCACTGCTACACATGTGTGAGTAAAATACCGAGTAATTTATCTTTATGTAACCTGCATTATACGATAATGCCCATTAATCTTCAGAGGAAAAGATGGATATATATTCAAGAGACGTTGAATATGTAATAATAATTGTAAAACACTTTGAAAACAGTTCTGAATCTGTGTGTTGAAATTGCATTGCAGACTTTTGTGCGTTTGCGCACATTTAAAGAAAAGAAATAAATAAATGGTGATGTTAAGATGAAAAAAAAAAAAAAACTGGAGATGTAAATTTTTATAAAACGTGACAGCCTAAATGGTCACAACGTCTAGACACCAAGTTCGGCGGTGAATGAAGAAGAGAACCGAGGTTTCTCAATCTTTTATTATGAAAAAAAAAACTCTTATGTACATATGGATCACTTTTCTTCGTGTATAAGTAAATGTCTACGTTTGTCATAACAAATGTTAATCTATATATCCTCGATAAATTCCTTAAAGTTAGTTCCTTTCATTCTGTTTAAGTCTTGATTGTTAGCGCCGTAACGACGACTGATATAGGCAATAAATAAATCACGTGTACCTTTGTACCTTGATCGTTATTGCACGGCTTCGACGTCGGAGAACAGTCGGCTGATCGAAGTGCTCGAGTATCCATATTTCAAAAAAAATCGTCCAGCAGTGACGGCTTATTTTAAGTAATAAGTGCATTTAAGTCGCAGCTCCGCGTAGGCGGCCATCGACTCTTTCACTGGTAGAGGCATGTCTTCTTCGCGGCCTCGTCGAGGAAAAATTGCCCCGAGTCGCAGGGTCAAGTGCAGTCGAAATGAAAAGGAGCAAGAATCACTCTCTTGGACTTGCATCAGTGTATAAAAATATACGGACAATTTCAAGTCAGTTGCTGAATACTTGGCTGACCGTGTGTTGTAACAATGACCAATCGCATTTAATCGCCATCTTCGCTGTACGGATATCCAAAGAAATTTCTTAAAGAAACGTCTCGTCAAATGCACAAGTATCGTGTGACCGAGTAAACAAAGCACCGTCATCCCTTCTTCCACTTTTTTCTGCCAATGAAAGAGCGAATCTCTGCTTCGACAGTTGTTTTAGAATTATCTCTAGAAAAATACAGTCTGTGTTCTTTTTTTTTCTTCTATCCGCACACTGCTCGAACCAATCGACGAGCTCCCGAATAAAAATACAATCTACCCACGGTTGACCGAGCAGTGGCTGTTTAAATAGCATCTGTATAGAGTATATAGACTATCTAAATCTTTCTCGGCTAGATCCTTCAAAGAGAGGTTTCCTCCAAAAGATCGTATAGGTAAAAAAGTAAAACGGTGCATCTATCGTTGGAAATCCCTGCTGCTCCATCTTCCTCGCGAGGGACCAAGGTCAGCAGACGCGGTCAGTCCGTTTAAGTAGTAGACGAAGATAGCAGACGCTGATTAGACAGTAGATGTACCGACTAATTGATTTCCTTGTTGACAGGACTCGTGATTGTTCTCTCAAAAATCCCTTTTCGTTGTGTCTCTCCTCCTCATTCCCTTTTCTCTGGCTTCAAGTTGTGAAGATAGTCTATCTGATCGTCCTCGTCTAAAACAGGCAAACAAAAGATTAAGTAACACAAGAAGAAATGAGTCGAGTAATGACTTTGGTTACTTACCTTCGCCCTCGTCTTCGCCCTCGACTAGCCTCAAGTCACTGTCCTTTTGCTGGGGTTCTTTGTCGTACTCGACTCCCTCGTACTGATCATCACCGACATCGGCCATTCGCTCGGCACCAGCGTCCAAACTGAAAGCCCATATATATAAAAACAATCTGTTTCAGTGTAACTTGGACCAAATATTTAATTTATTACAATACAAAAGCTGTGCGATCTAGGTGGAAAAGTGTCAAGAGTACCGAACAATCATCTCATTCGCACACGATACAACAATGAATCTTTATTTTCATTGAATTCACGAGGGAACACGTACCCAGGTAGGCGAACGTGATTCAATTCGTCTCCAATTTCCTGTACGCCTGGGCCAACGTTGAACCAACCGTTTCCCCTTCTGTCTGCAGCCTGGTCGTCGGATCTTCTGGCTGGAATGGCCGGAAGCGGAGGGTCCAATATACCGTTCTCACCCTCTTGCTCCTTGCTGTCGGCGTTGTTGTTCCTCTGTTTCGGCTCCTCCTTCTTCCTGGCCACCTCCTCGTCCTGCCTCTCCTCGCGGTTCTCCAGCTTCTGATCGATCATCACGGGTATAGGCGGCACGCCAACGGGCAGCTTGGACTTGGGGATTGGTTTCGCGACCGGAAGTGCCTTGTCCACGGACGTGGACGCTGGGTTGCCGCTGCTCGCCGGCGTCGAAGTCTCCAGCTTCACGGCTGGTATCGACTTCATCGAGCTGGTCGCCACCGTGCTCTAGAAGAAATAATTCCCTCCGATCTTCTCCGTCACTCTCTCTTTTCATCTGTGTTTTTGTTTTTTTTTTTTTTTTTTTTTTTTTCTTTTATTACGTGAATTACTCTACGATCGAACGAGATTTACTTTGGGAGCTGTTGCAAATTTTTATTTGTAAATTCGAGCAACATTGACGTTTGCCTCGATTCAGGAGTATTTATTTTTACTTGGTTTGCGGAGAATATTCATTTGTTTACGTATTGGAAATTTATTTCGCTTTTTCATCCGTGGAATATAAATTTCCACAACTCGCTGATTGATTGATCTATTTACTTATTGGGAACCAAGTCTAGTATCCGTTTCATCGTTGTGCATGCACTATAGTGTACGATGAAATAAGCGAACAAAGTACACATTCGTTGCTTTAAATCGAAAGAACAATCGAAATTCTAATTCTACGTGCTAAGGGAAGAGCCAAGTGAGCAAATATTTTGGAAAAACAACGAATTACCGACATTTTGCAGAAACTGACTTACCTGTTTGAGATTCTTTCGACAAAGGGGAATAGCTTTTTTCCCTTTCTTTTGTGTTCGAGTCACGAGGGGGCGTGAGTAAAAATCATTGCGCAAAGCATGCCGCCTTCAAAAGAAAAACTACCTCAGAAAGAAGACTTTGCTAAAAATGATTTTTCAATTTCTAAAAAATCGATGTCTCGACGTTGTCTTGTAACTGTGACTTAAAGGCAGCTTTAGCTGAACTTTTAAAACCTGAAAGGCAACAGCAAAATATTACAGAGCCAGTTACTGTGAAGCAACGTTCAAAATTCGACAAAAGGGAAAGAAGCTGAAGCGTGAAATACCGATTGATCTAATTAACAGAGTTGTTCTCTAGAAACATTACTCGAGTTAAATCAATATCGCGAAAAAGGGTGAAAATGAACTAACAAAGCATCTCGGATAGTTAATCACCAATTTAAAAACAAAACATTTCGAACGAATCGTTCTGATTAAAGAATAAACAATATATAAAACACTTTCACACTTTTTGGTGAGGCCAATGTTTTACTTGAGAAGAAAAGGGGGAAGGAAGGAATCTACTAAAAACAAAGTCAAACCAACTCACCAGAGATTTATTACTTGGATTTTTTTTTTTTTAATTATTCCTTTTTTTTTTTTTTTAAATCGATTTATTACTTGGATTTTTTTTTTTTTAATTATTCCTTTTTTTTTTTATTTAAATCGCAAAAAAAAACCTAGTACTAACGACGAAGCGGATCAGTTTAGTTAGGTTTGTGCGAGGGTGCCAGAAAAAATGCAAGCAGATCAAAATAATAACAATTTATTAATTGATTAACACGGACATACAGGCACATTCAATACAGCTTGCAAGCTACATGTACATGACTGGTTTTCCTTTCTCAACCATTCAAGAAAAATGACGAGAGGAATCGTTCGTTTCTTCCGTCCATCAAAGCTTTAAAAGATTACGAGCAAAATGAACTTTTCAAGTACGAGAAACGGACACAACACATGTGGTCATTTGACAATCTAATGTGCTCTAATTTTGTTTACAAAAATTGCTAAACACAACGATACGAAATAGAAAAAGAAAAGAAAGAAAAAGAGAAAAAAAAAAGAAAAAAGGACACAACATTTACGCATATTGCACATTTGAGACGTTTTTATTCCAAAGAAAAGTCTGCTAATACGCCATATTGAAAAGTACACAAGTGGAACTTGAATTAGTGAGCTTTTTGAATTGCCAAATTATTTATTTATCATTAGATTGCGTATATCTCTGCAAATTCAGATTTTCGCGAGTATATTTATTGTTGTTCAAGAGATTCAAGAAAAGAAAATAGATATTCCTGCAAGATAACAATCTGTCCAAGACAGTTTGCCAGTTTCATCTTTCAAAACAAATACAAAAGATCTGTGCGTTATCTTGGAAGCAATGCTCTGGTTTCTCTTTCAACTGTTCCTTTGCTCCACTTATTGTTATAAATAAGTATTTAATACCGATTACAAATTAATAGAAAAAGATAGGTGAAATCTTCAAAATACTAAAAAAATACCAAAAAAAAAAAATCGATAGATGAGCCCATCATGCAACAGATTGTTTATATTGCTTATATGCATTTTCTACTCATTTTTTACTGTTCAATCTGTAACCACTTGCTGAAAACA
>KQ435798.1:1003804-1019014 GCA_001276565.1 Melipona quadrifasciata | reverse complement strand
CGTGAAGTTCTCGAAGCCTGGCCATCTCCAAGGTGGCGGTGCGGTAGAGGAACACTAGGAGAATAACCACCACCCCGCAACCCCCGTACACGGCCAGGCGGCCGCCCCGGCCCCTGCCAAGTCTAGAACCACTCATCTCTGCAAACAATTCATGCCACGGTATTATTACACACGACAATTTCAGCGATACAGGGTGGAAAGGAAAGTTTGCATAGATGAATTCTACAATTCTCTTCGATTTGATGGAAATGCGTGGAAAGAACCTGCCGCAAAATTGATCTTGACCTTGAATTTTTTCCTTGCGTCTACTTATTACGAAGATAAAACTTTTCCAAGGAACCTAATAGCTCTCTTGGAAAGTGGCCAAAAGGTTTCTTAATCATTTAACACTGCCGACATTTAACGCGCGCGTCCTAACAGCGACTTTATGGTTCTGGACGCGTGGATGTTTATAATGTTTATATTTCGAATAATGATAACAACTTTTAGTTTTATTTGATTATTTAAACACCCATTGACGTGACTACAACTGTGATAAATCAAACGTTAGTGAAACTTAATTAAGAAACATAAAGTCGCTGTTAGCACGCAGATTAAGAAACTCTTTTGTCCGAGTTTTTTACTCGTTTCTTTCTTTTTTTTTTTTTTACTGACGTGACGCGAATTTGATCAATTCTAAAGAG
Source organism: Melipona quadrifasciata (assembly GCA_001276565.1). NCBI lineage: Eukaryota > Metazoa > Arthropoda > Insecta > Hymenoptera > Apidae > Melipona > Melipona quadrifasciata. The sequence goes on along the minus strand of KQ435798.1, from coordinate 1,018,331 downwards.
AAGTGAAAACGAGAGGTGGGATTGGGAGATAAGAAAGGCTAAAACGTGAGGGAATAATTCACTAGCCAGTGCTAGTCTCGGCGCGACGTTGCATGCAAGTGAAAGTCGAGGATCGTCACTTTTATTTCGAGGCATCCTCTTGTACAATGGCCCGTCGTCTCCGAAAACTCGGAAAGTCCACGAACCTGATCGAACCTAAAGATCGTGCACGACAAAACCGAGCAACGTTCCTATTTCGAGGAAAGATTATATAAATAAAAATACGATATATAAATAAAAAATAGATTCTTAGAAAGCGAAAAATTCGAAAATTTTAGAAACCTCTGACTGAAACTCACAGTTAACTTCACTCGGAATACAACCGAGGTATGAAAGAGAAAATTTACGCTTGAAGAAAATTTTTTTTTTATGGAAAAACGATAGCGTCTAAAACGCCGTGACGAGATTTTTGACATCAAGTAACAGAAAGTAACAGGAAATCCGATATCTGATTGAATAATATTTTATTAACAGTTCGTACAATGTATCAAGCGATAAACCGTATTAAACGCAGGGAAGAGGTGTCGGTGTACATACCAATTATGTACACATAAATACAGATCAGGATAGATCATCGTGATCTTCTTTATCGATCGAGAGACGATAACGTAATTCCCCCAGTGAACACATGTCGGCACACATAGGTATTAATTTAACCGTTTAGCGTGCACGTATTTGTAAGGAAAGGGGGGGGGGGGGCGGTCGCGTGACACGCTTTCATTTCCTAGATCTCGATGGAAACTATGTACAAAGCGGGACACCATGGAACTGGAGAGCACACTTACGTCTGTCTTCCCCCTCTTTTTTAATCTCTCTTAATTATATCTCTCGTCCCCCTTGTAAAACTAGCGAGCTACCGGTTCGTGGAAAATCGTAATTGCACGTTTGCCCACGCTCCACTGCTGCTTTTATACCGTGAATTATTAGAGTATCGTGAAGCGGCTCGGGATTGACTCTTGAAACCATTATTTATACTTTCATTCATCAACGAGCGAGGAAGTTCAAAAGGCCGACTTTATTAATTTTATTGGTGAAATTTCACCCGAAATTGATAGACTGATTTTGTTCAATGATGGCACTTTTAAATGTTCGCGACTGAAGAACGGGGAACGATCCAAAGAGAAACTTGTTTCACGACAAACGAAATAAAAGAAATCTACGTCCAGTATTATTCACAGCTAGAGATCAGGGTAATTAAATTTGGGGAAACTTTAGCGAAAACTAAACAATTCCTGGACGCGCAATAACCGAAAATTAATTTTATTAACCAGTTTCGCACCAAAGAATAAATTTTCTTTACTGATTACCAGCAAATGTTTTAATTCGTGTATATACGTACTTCTGTATGATCCAGAATCGCGAAAATATTTGCTCGGGTCGCCAAGTGGAAAAATTTGAGAAACAGAACTCCCTTAAAAAATGTATCTAGTGACTATGATAAATTATTCTCAAGAAAAATTCCCCTGACAAATTCCGACTTCCCTCTATTAGTTACTACAATTTGATCACACTTTCATCTAACCTGAATGTGATTTTTTTTTTTTGTTCGTTAATATTTTTTTATCGAGAACTTCATCTCGAGTCAAAAGCAATCTGGAAGTTTCAACTGTTTTATTCCTGGAAACCAGATACGCGATATTACCTGCGGTTAGCATGGCTACCACCATGGATGGATTACAAGGACGTGCGAGCAGATCAAAATTAAGATCAATTGCACGAGATTACATAAAAACAATTAGAGATATTTTACACCATTGGCACCATCAACATTTAACGCGTTGCAGTCGCTTGATTTATCGCACTCGTATTCAAACAAATCAAGCTGTGATATGGATATCACGTTTATTATTTTGAATTGCTGATTATGAAACGCTCACGTGACAATTGTAAAACGATTGTGCACCAAATAATCGCCAAGTAATAAATCATTATGTATATAAATAGCTACATTATTATATTATATCTGTTATGTAATACCATACGCGATAATTTGCATAATTGTATCGTGTTACGTGTAATTGTAACAGAATACATGTTACACACACACTGTACATGTGTTATACGTGCACGAGATGCTAAGATGCTAACAGCGTGACACACAGCACGTTAAATCGGCGGATTAATTTTTTACCAGTAGAAAATCGAGTTTCACCGATTCGGTGAATCGGCACGAGCGTTTAAAATTCAATTCGTACAAAAATCGCTGCGTAAAACACAGTTAATTCCGATCCAGCGCGAAATAACAAAATACGTCCAGTTATTTAGCACCGTCGAATGCAAGTCGTTTCATTACGAAAATATCGTTTCGATTAATGGAACGGCGATTACCATTTTGTTCCGTGACACGGCAGGTTTGAAAGTTGCGAGAACTTGCGCAGATGCGTTTCTCATTTTTCCTTCAAGAAAGGAACGTCTCCGTGTGCCGTTTGGAAGGAACGTTCCGCGAAATTAGGTCAAAGAGGAACGATCCTTGCATTTAAATATGAATATCAGGCGACGAAACTGTGAGATGTTGGTGTGCACGTGGCCTGAAAAGCCAGTTCAACCGGTAAAATGGGATTAACTTTTACGTTCTTTCTCATTCAAATCTGTCTCCAATTATCGACAATTGAAAGCTGCGTTCGTGAAATTGATCGCTGAGACATTTGACGTGCATAAGCGATCCACGAGATTTTATAAATACTTTGAAATTTAGCGAGAAGAGATTGAAACAAATCATTTAAATTAATTCAAATCAAAGCTGAAAAAAGTTTTGGCACTTTCGAGTATCATAATTGTTGCCTATTTATATAAATAATTTTACTGAATTCCAGCGTGCACGAAGAAACGTGGTATATAGATGCAATTTGTATAAATTCTTTCGACAAAAATTGTGTATCAGAGCGAGCAAGGGCTTTGGATCTCCGGCGAAAGCAGATCGTCACAGTCATAAAAACTGCACGACTTGTCTACGATTCGTCTCACTGAAAGGCCCAGAAGTGACTGTCCTGACTAGGAAACGAAGACGACTTTTTTGCCATAAAATTTTATTGATATGCAAACATTTGACTCGTTACGAAACAAATTACAGGCGCGATCGCTCAGTACCGGATAACGCCACTCCTACTCGAGGTCTACTCCACGCCCCCTCGCGAATCACGCGACCCAAATCAACCAATCGCTAATTTTCGTTGCATTAGCGTTGCACCTGAAGAGGCCCCCGCTAAAATCACCTTCATTTGAATATGGAAAGTGCAGCGACACTGAACAATGTTTATTGTCACAAACATATCTTGCAATTATTAATCAATTATTATACGAGCATGCGTCAATTAATCCGAATTCGATATATATATATCAATAAAATTCTAATTGAACAGGTTATTGCATACGACCTTAGTAAATACGAGCACAAAAAAGTTCAGGATATTCGATTTTACTTGACATTTGAGGTTGAATCGAACGAAAAATATCCCAAAAGTAGGTAATTGAAAATCCTGTGCATTGTCGCGAACCCAAAATATGTTTAATGAAAGACGCACGATAAAGGGATAATTTTGCAACACGCAACGACGAATAATTTCGAGGAAGAAACATTTCGAAACTAATAAGAGGAAAACAAGAAATTTCCCGTGCTTTTTGTTGCCAGGGAAGGCAAATCCATTTGTCGCGCAGGACCTAAAACTCAAAAGTGATTTATCGTCGTGCCATTAACGTGTTTATAACCTGTACAAAACAAACAGGCGAGGGCGCGCCACGGCGACGTTTGATCGGCGTACGATGTAAGGGTAACGTGAGCAGTAGACAAACGTCTGAAATTGGACACCGGTAATTACGATAGTCAGCTTTTATCGCTGCACTTCGACCGACTCTGCAAGAACGGAAATTACATCCGTCTCGCATGGCTCGTCCACCACAGTTTGCACCGTCCTTGCTGGTCGCGCGGATTATCGAGGATATTTGTCCGGAGGAGAGACTATACCCTCGTGTGTATGTGCACACACACACACACACACACACGTGAGAGGAAAAATGCACGAGGGGTGGAGTGTAGGCTACCTAGCGGCTGAATTCTGAGTTCACTGACACTTTCGAGCACGCGCGATAGATCCTGCTTTCACATGTGCGTGGAGCCCGAGGTCCGTGTGTGTGTCTGGAATTATTTCAACAGCGAATTACGATTAAATTCTGCTTAATTATCAGAGGGATGTTTTCCAGCATCGGCTCGGCCGTGATATAAATAATTTTCACGTAATTACACACGAACAAAGGTGATTACACGTTCGTTCGAATTGAGACAGGGCACACGGTGACGTGTTTCCCGTGTTATTTGTCCGAATCTCGTTCATAAAATATCCGAGAAAAATTGCAAATGAAATAATTCTATCGCCGACAGAGACGGAATGGAATTCTCGAAAGGCCGCCGGCGAAACCGGTTTCCGGTGAACGACGTGGTGCAAACGAGCCTCTTTTCGAAGATTCGGAAATTCGACGGAGCGAACACGGAAAGGGAACACAGTTATCGTGGTAAAACTTTCAGGTTAGCGGTTTCAGAAAAAAAAAAAGTCGAACGCTAAAAATAAATCTGGGATACGGTCTGATTAGACCTCAAATAGTGGCATCAAAGTTCAACAAGAAAAGTTTAAATTCAGACTTTCGAAGCAAAGATAGAGTTACTGTTTAAGCATTCAAGGCGAGGTTAATATTTCAACGAGCTCTATATGCAGCGCAGCTCTCGTAAATCCGGTATCTACGCGCTTTCTAACACGGAAGAAGGGTAACTAGACCTGGTATTGAAGTGAAAAAAAATTCCAGAAATCCAAAGGGCAATTGTCCGAGGAAATTAAACAATTTAAAATTAAGATCTTTGATTCCGTATGGTAATTCGGCAGAGAATGACTCCAAATTCTCTGCGAGAAAACGAGAAAAATTCAAACGGGGGCAACGAACTTTTGCGCAATTTAATTTTTCTTTTGAACGTGCTTCCGATTTCACGTCGCGTTCGATTAAAAGTTTAGAGTTACTCGCACCGAGAAGCGTGGCCAACCGCGTAATTTTCGAGGCCGATTATCTCGAAATTCAAGTGTTTCGCACGTACACGATTACGTGCACAATCTTACACACAGAAATATATCGTTAACCTCTTACTGACCAGCTGCAGATCGTCACGCATTGAACGACAGTATTTATTCTCGTCGAATCTTCGCTGTAGCAACAGCATCGAATAAACTTTACCGCAAATTTTCAATTATCGGTTACGTGAATCAGTATATAATCTATATAAAAAATTTCATTACAGATTTGAACACTTTCGGAAGTTTATCGAACGATTAATCGTCACGTGGAAAAAAAGAGTGACAAATGGCAAATAAATATCTGCCTGCAAAATGCTAATTTTTTGCGAACAGTCAATATTATTATTTTATCAACAGTCCGTTCTCTGCTCATTAATCATATAACCGTCGTGTCGAAAAAATACATTTATTGCTCGGAAATATGTTTATATTTAATAGATTAATTACTACATATAACGTTCACTGATGCAGATTTATAATTTTAGACAATTCCTTTTGAACACTCTAATCGAACGTTTCTACGTTTCGACATTCATATTTGTATTTACACCACATTTACTGTTTTAAATTCAAATTTTAACGATTATGAATTCTCGGAATGATTGGGTCACTTTGAGTCCGAATATCTGCACAATTTGTATTATTTCAATTTTAATTTTAATTTACAAATTAATAAATTAACAAATTGGCATTGTTACGAATATCCTTCTATGAACCACTATAAATGAACGATATAGAATCATAAACTATGAAAAAATTATGTCCATTACACGCAGGATGTGTTTATTGTAATATAATCATGTGTTTCAAAATTTTATACAGTATACCTTTTTCATTCCAATAACAAAGCTGTAAATATCGCATAATATATTTGCCAAATATGTACATAAAATAAATTTGAGTTCAGATAGAAGATAAATCAAATGACCCAATCACATTAACCGTTAATGAACTGATGATAATCGCGCGTCTAATCCTCTCAACTCTCTTTGTCGGTTCGTAGGTTAATTCCGCAGGTAGACACTTCACACTTGAGGGCGAGAATTAATCCCTTAAGCCAGCACCGATGTCCAAATTTTCACGAGACAAGGCAAACACGTATACAGCGATCGCGCGTTGAAGAGCTGCGCCTACCTCATGCACGAAACTCGGGCACCGTATTCTCAGCTCTCCGTCATCGCCATCCGCGTCCTCGAGCGTTGTCCTCCGCTATACTGACGTTTTCGACCGCGATGGAAAAGCGATGGAAATTCACGTTGTGACGCGATCACGCGTCCGCGAATGCACGACGGAGCTAACCTCCAGCTGAAGTGTCGCGAACCAGACGAAACACAACCGACAGGTTAGGGCTCTCATGAAAAACCAACCAGCCACTCGACGACCACGGTTGAACGTTCTGAAGCTGGCACCTCCCCCCACCATCGACTCGCGCCACGCCATTAAAACGAGCGGCACGCCGACCAATCAGAGGTCGCCACTTCGACGGATGACCAATGCACGGATCCGGCCGTTGCCAGCGTGACGTCGAGAAATTTCTCTAGGCTGAGAGATAAAAATTAAACTCGGCGGTTGCTTTGTTATTGGAGGGAAGAGTTGAATATATTCTTATTTTTTCATTTCAAAGAATAGAAAAAGTGAAGCGTGTGGTGAGTAGTGATTAATAATTCGTAGCCACTGGAACTTCGATGCTCGTCGTTCTTTCTGTTTTAGAAATTAGTCGAACGAATGAGGTTGAATATCAAGGTGAATAAAAAGGTAGAAGTGACGTTAAATGTGGTAAAAAAATTTGCTGAATGGGAACTGAGGATGACTTCTAACGTGATTACGTGCGAAGTAATTACGTTTCTTGCGGCAAGTGTGCGAAGAATGGCTTGTTAGATTAATTAAAGAAATAATCGCGATCGAGCGCGATCTCTTCTTCCGCGAACGAAAGCACGAGACGAGAAAGAGTGACCCTCTTCTCCCGCGAACAGGTTGTTATACAAATTTCATACAGTCGCGTTTCTTTACTTTGTTCCACTTGCTCGAAATATTATTTTATCACGCGGTATATTAAATTTACGACTCGACAAATTTTCAAGTGCTTTGTGCAATTTTTACAATTCACGCAGCTTAAAAATAAACTTTATCAACGAAGAAACACAAATACAAACTTGCAGTGCAACAAAGTGTGAAGAGTCATTTATTTCCATCTCCAGCATGTAACATTATCGCATTGACTTGAAAAAATCTAAAATTTCACTCGGCGCATGAATTTATAACAAAAATTATTTCTTATTTACGAAGCATTTATAAATTTATCAATAAAAGTGATTTTAGCGGGGATAACCCAGAAAATCGGGCCTTTACAGGTGCAACGCTAATGCAACGAAAATTAGCGATTGCGCTTGTAATTTGTTCTGTATCGATTCAAACGTTTGCATATCAATAAAATTTTATGGCAAAAAAGTCGTCTTCGTTTCCTAGTCAGGACAGTCGCCTTTCAATGAGACGAATCGTACTGGGGTACAAGTCGTGCAGTTTTTTAAGTTCAATCATTCATTTCCAAACTAAAGCACGTATTATTTATTCATTAAATAAATTTCAATTGAAGAATTAATGTCATACGATAGCCACAAGACCACGTAGAATGTAAATTGTCAGTACGAATTGCTTATGTATAATTTTTCAAACATTTCTCATCCTCTAACCGACGTAAATATTCCAGGTTTTTGAAACGATATCTGTCATTTATTTGTTCCTCCAAATGCTAGAAAAAAATTAAATCGTTGAATTTCAAAAGAGTGCTGCTGAGCGATTCGCAACGCCTCCGCGGCGAGTCTAGTAACTTTGCGCGTGGCTGCGCGCGACGTGTGGCAGCAGTGTCGTCTCACGGGGCACGGCTCGGCGAGCATCGGCGGCTCAGTCAAGAAACTCGGCTGCATCGAATCGCTACGAGGCGAGGTTAATATCGGTACGAGCCAGGAGCCGCGGTGCTCTCCTGTCCAACACTCTCGGCACTGCCTGCACGGCCCACACAGTGTGGCCACTCCTGGCGGATCCTAGTGTGTCGCGAGTTTATCATCATCCACCGTGCGAAGGAGTTTCAGTGCCGTAATCGTTCGTGTCCGGACCGTGTTCCAAAAGTGTTCCTCACTTCTCGCGGGTTAAAGGACGAGGCGCAGACTGAACGGGGGAGAGACGTTCGAAGAAAATCGTTCTTTTTTTTTTCCTTGAATATTGTACGAACGCGCGCCGCTCCTGGACTCTCCACCGTGTGCGTACGCATATTTACGGGTAATCGACTGGCCGACGGAAAAACGGGGGAAAAAAAAAAGAAAAAGAAAGAAAGAAAAGGACAGCCTAGTGACAGTGATGAGTGTTTTTTCGCTTGTGTTCGACGTCGTAGCGTTTGCTCAGGGCTTACGTGACTGTGACCGTGACTGCTGTGCCGCTGCCACCGTGATGTGCTTCGGAAGCTCCGCCGCCAAGGAGATGCTGTAAGTTCGATTCTTTCTACTTTTGCCCGCGAAAAGCAGCCCCTAGTCGAGTAATCCTGTGCGGGTATAGTCTCCCTCGGTACTTGTTTATGTGCCGCAGATGGTACGAAGGTCGTTCCGGAAACGGGTCGAAATCGTGATTACTTGCGAATGCCACGAGTACCTCGTGTTCGTATGCTCTCTATTCCATGGTTTTGTTACAATTACTAACCGGCGTTTCTCGGAACGATTTCGTGCAAAGTTGTACGCTGTAAATATTTTGAACGCTACCTTCTTCCTCTCTCTCTCTCTCTCTCTCTCTCTCCCCCTGCCCTGTTTCGCTATTCTTCTCGTACGTAAATAAACGCTGCTTCGCACGAAGGCAAGATATGAATATCGATCGGGAAAATATCGGTAGGAAGAAATTTGCCTGGCCGGACAGACCGCGAAAGTCGGCAGCTTGGCCAAGGAGGAGGCCGTTGCTCTCCCCGTGCCGATAAATGCCGCACAGCGCGTTGCAGACGTGGATATTTTTCGCCCGTGAACCATCGCCGTCTACGTGCATGCTCGGCCGTATTTTTTTTGCTTTCCCTCTTTCGCCCGAGAGATAACGAGAGAACGCGGGGCAGTTTTTTTCCCGACGTTGGACTCTCTCGCTGCGCAATAAAGGCGGCGGTACGAGGCGGCAACGCTAACATGGTGGCTGTTGCCGACGGAAACGTTGAAAAGTCGAAACGACGAAAAGGGTTTCCGATCGGTCGGCCGAGGCATTTCCCATTTCCGTTTGCCTTCCGATCGTCCTCTCTCGAAGCCATAGATTTCTCGACGTGTGACGCTCCTATTTACGCGTGCATACGTGTCTCTCTCTCTGTATGTATGTGTGTATGCGTGTGTATATCTGCATCCATCGTATATATATTTGTACATCTGCACGACGAGGCAGTACGTGTCTCTCTCTCTCTCTCTCTCTCTCTCTCTCTCTCCCCCTCCCTCCCTCCCTCTTTATCTCTTTCTCCTTTTGTCGCCCGTTGAAAATGAAAACCTCGCGCACTCGAGTCGCCTCGAAATTGGTAATTCGAACATATCAAGCGGGGACCAGTTTCGATTTCGTAACACGAGCCGCCGGCCCCCGAAGCCATTCTCCCCGGCGTGTCTTATGCCATTGTAATGCCGAAACAACGTCCCCAGTTGTTGGTTGCCTCACCGACGTTGTCTGTGGAAACGCAATTAGTCATGCGTGAAATCGTTACCGATTTTTCCGGACGCGATCGAATCATCGTGGAATTATAATAATCCGCTGGTGGCACCGTCAATTATCAGCGATTATCGAGGAAAATCGTATATATATGTCGGAACACGTCGGGAAATTCCGCCAACCAGTAGTTGCACTTGCTGCACGGTGCGTAAGAACGGTAGTGCCACGTTAACTGGCCGTCTCTGTCCTTCTCTCTCTCTCTCTCTCTTTCTCTCTCGATCCTTGGAATTCATTTGCCGTGTACATCTTTGGCGTGTACGTACACTGGATAAACAAACGTATGAAAAGTAACTAAATTCCATGGGGGACGTGGTTTCTAGAAATGTTTCTCTACATTTATCGATATTTAAAGTTGCAATTGATTCGAATGATGAAATTCAGCGTTATTCGGTTCTCTCTCGTTCGAATAATTTCCGTAATTATTGTGGAAATAATTTTCACATTTTCGAGGGAGAGAAAGAGAGAGAGAGAGAGAGAGAGAGAAGTTTCGAGCATGAAAGTTTGGAGGATTATGGGTAATGTATAGTGGGAGAATCGTATCGACTATAGCGTGCGCGTAGAGAGTGCTGCGTTTTTCCAAACGGTATTCAATTCCGGCCGGCGTTGATGCACGCCACTTCGGAAATCTGTGAAATTGATAGCCGCTTACGTAACGCGGTATGCAGAATCGTCAGAGAATCCAGAGGCGATTAGACGCCATTTTTCACTGGCGTCCTTAACTCATTAAGCAAATAGGGAGTAACGGTTTGGAGTCCGTGCGACTATGTGTCGCGTCAGTGACGTGTACCGTTCCGAGCAACAGATTTTTCGATCCGCCATGTTTTTCTTCGGAGCTCTCCCTCCCGCGATCGCGTTTCCATCGTTCCTCGCGGATTTAATCTAACTAGATACTTTGAATCTCAATATTTTATTAAACATATTTTCACGTGGGTAAAAATAGCCCATCAGAGTAAGATCCAGAGAAGCAAATATTTGGAATCTCCATTCGCAATCGCGACGTTTAAAAAAAGAAAAAGTCCAATTTCTTTGAATCCAATTTAACAAAATTTCCCTTCACAAAGTTCAGTACTCTGAATTCAATAAATTAATTGAAAAGAAGATAGAGTGAAAAAATCGATTGGGATTCTTCATTTATAAATGGAAATTTATGATTCGTTTCCCGTTTTATAATTTTCTAGTCCATTAGAGGCTTCATTTGTCAAGTCGGTTTCAAGTGAAAATGTCCATTAATGATAATCTCGGTTAACCTAAAAACATCCGCGTCCCTTCGGAGCATTTGACACAGAGAATATGAAACGGGCACTTTATCGGGAGAAATAGAATTCTCGCGGCCGCAGGAGGACCGTCCATTTTAACCGCGTACGAGTTCCCGCGTGGTTTATTTAAATTTATAGGACGCGAAATATTTATGGGGTCGTTGAAGATGCTCGAAAGGCGAGACACCTCGCCCCGAAATCGACGTCGCTCATAAATTCTCGCCCCTTTTCGTCCGCCCACCCATCGGCTCTCCTCGCTGGATATTAGAAATCGATTCTACGTTTGTCATGCCTCATGGCTGGCTGTTCCTTATCACGTAATGCGTGTACAGTGCTACAGTCGAAAGAGACGGGTCCGCGTATATTTAGCGCGTTTCGTCCGTTTTGCAAGGCGTCGAGAGTAAGGAAAAAAAGAAGAAAGGAAACGAGGAAGTGGAACGCGAAATATTGACGCGGTGCGATTCCAGATTCCTCGAGTCGCTGCAAGTCATGAAAGTTGAACATATGTTGCACTAATGGCCGCCTGTGTGCGTAGGGCTATTCAAATAACGCCGCTTCTCCGTTGAATCGGCCATTTCAGGCGCAGTTACATTTTTAACCAAGTATCACAATCTAAAATTACCCTGGGCTTTCCTTGTTTCATAGACAGGAAATATACTCGTCCTGTTACATAAATCTGCGGACACTCGCGGGGACACACGCCGGTGTCTTTGGAATTTCACTGGAGGAAGAGTATTGTTGAAATGTAAAGAGAGACGATAAAAGTAAATTAAAAATTTCTCAGTTATTTTAATTGAGATAACAACAACGATAATTACCATTATACTACGAAATTAATAACAATTTATAAGGAAAACGGGAAAAAATACCGAGACATAAAACGAATTTGGAAATTCCAAATGAATCGTTCCGATAGCGATAACGAACTGATAAAATAGATTCGGCACGACATTACACTCTCTGCGAAAAGAAAATAAATTATTGAAATGTAAACCGGCGCGAAAACGACATTAATTATTTGCGCGAGTATAATAGCGCGTTAAATTGGGATTTGGAAAGAGGGCGAGATTATAAGTTTGCAAACCGAGCCGGTGATTTAAAAAATGAACGTTCGAATTAGCAACTTGGTAACGGAGAAAAGAGAAAAGGAGCATTCATAAACTTTTAATCGCGTCATTTTCAACGACGTGTGCGACGTGAAAAATGTTAAACAGCCGGCGGTTTTATCCCGTCGAACGAGCTGCAAACGTAATCTTGGGGAATTATACGTGAATAATGCAACCAGAGGATCAGCGGTGTATATTCTTCCACGTCTTTCCCGGCTATAATCCGGATGTCGTTTTGATTCTAGCCTTTCTTCGCTGAACAACTTGAGAAAATGTCTTTTAATTAATTCCTAGAAACTAGTCCTTCTCTGGTGAAAGTTATCGTTCTTACATATCGTCCTGTTGTATTTTTTGTAACAATAAGAGTTGACCTCTTTCTGATCAAATCAGAATTCAATTTTAACTTTTGTCATCTTCTTATCGGGACGTCGTTGCTGCGCGAAATTTATGCGCGAGCCCAAGGAAAGTAAGTCGATCAGAAACTCGAGGCAGATACATCTGTGTATTTGTTTGCACAGTAAGTAATTTGTACAAATGTATTTTTTTTTATACTCGCTCTATCGCTCGATATAAAATTTCTTCTGGTCAAAGATGGAATCTTCCACTCCAAATCTGCCTCTCTGTATAATATAAGTCCACGCTTGTAGACGTAGGAGAGAAGTTGGAGGAGCAACGGAGCTCTTCGATCGAAGTTCATGCTCGTATCACGTAACTGCGCGTTACCTGATCGCATATTGTTCACATAGCGATCGGTAAGAAAGTCGAGGGATAATTTGGACCCGACGATCACGATCTCTCGTTGAAGCGTTAGTGTCAGAGATCATGCTACTCATCGCGAGTATCGTGCTCAGAGCTGGCAAAAGAAAAAAATGTTCAACGAGGCGAAGTACACTTCTGTTTTCTCGTTCGTCTTATTTTTCCTTTCATCATCTCTGACATTGCTCTTTTTCTCGCCGTACGCGTTTTATTCTCCCTCTTACGTAACGTTGTAATAGATTAAATATCTGGATACGTTGTTTCTCTCATTTTTACGATTCTTACTGTTTATTGATTTCGATAATTTGGAATCAAAATTACTCGAATTCCGAATCTAGTCGATTTCGAATCGCTCCCCATCTTGTCTCGCTATTTGTTGAACTCTCATTCTGCACAACTTGTACGTAGCTTTACTCCTCTACTTTGACGACATCCACACTGCTTTATCTTTCGTTATCTTATTTGCCCTACTCTCTGCCTTTGCCTCTTGCACTTGACATCTCGTCTTTCACTTTCTGTCTAATAATTTTCACGTTGTGCTTCACTTTGTATCTATCCTTTGAGTGTTTCTCTTTAAACTAGCAACGTGCTTTGCAGTTTCAATTTTCACGTTACGCGTGCGTAATGAAATGAAAAAAAACTTTACGCTGTACAATGTACGTCGTTCGTGAAATTTGAAAACAAATTGAAAATGTAGCGTGGCAGAAGTGTATCATGAAGCTTTTAACTCGCGTTGTTCGAACGGAAGATGGTCGAAAGAAGTTTATACGGAGGCAGCAGTAACAGCGTAAACGTCGTCTAAACGGAAGACGGCGGGTTCGTCGTCGATTTCCGAGGTGGTTTCTCGCGCGCGGAAAAAGTAGGTTGAGCGCCACTCGGCTCGCAGGACCGCCTAGTTTTTGTCGGGATCGATTTGTCGACGAGGCGTACACGAATTCGCACACATTCAGACGTTTCCGAGTCGTCTTACCCAGTGATTGTATAATCTATCGTTATCAAAGAACCTCGTGCACCTTGTGTGTCCTTTGAAAAATAAATTCTATTAAAAAAAAAGAAAAAAAAAATACAGTTCCAAAAAAAGTTTATTTTCAATTTCATCAAAGGAAATCGTACGCGTGTAGTTAGAAAAAAATTTGGGAACCTAGGGAATTATGGAATTACAGTAACTGTCGCCAATTTCTAACGACGAAAAACTTGAAATCGATCTCTGTTGAAAATGAAAGAAATCCGCAGAGACGCAGAGAATGATAATCGAGATTCGTTTGGAGAGGTGGAGCGAAGCTGGACGAAGAAAATCGACCGAGCGAATCGTGTTTTCATCCGATTCGAATGAAAATTGCAAGCTCATTGCTCGGCAGTGGAAACGGCGCCCGGAATCTCCTCCCTCTCGAATGAAATCAACGGTTATTCATTTCATCCGTGGCCATTAACTTTTTGCAACTCGCGCCATCGCGTGGCACTTAACCGCGTAGCGTCGCGAAAAATTCGACCAGCTGTGGCGCACACGTCCACGAAAATTCGCCCTCTTCGAATGATGAATTATTCATTTTCACAATTAATTACGCCGTTCTATTTATCATTGACTCTCGGTTAAATCAACGCC
>KQ435798.1:978915-990260 GCA_001276565.1 Melipona quadrifasciata | reverse complement strand
GTAGCGTTTCAGCATTCCAGGTAAAACGCTGGAGCCCCTCCGCGATTCTTTGATTTATGGAGAATTTCGTCTGTGAACGGCACGTCGTATTAAGCGAAATTGTTTGTAACACGATAGTAGTGCAAGGTCGAGAGTAATCTTTCACATCTGTAAATGAACGGAAAACTTTCCAAAACAAACGCGACAGCGAGCAACAATTCCCTCCAGTAAATTAATCTTTCGAAGAAAATTTCGCTTCTTGGACATTTCTAAATGAGAATTTTGACTATTTCCAGTGAAAAGTAATTGCGACGGAGAGTTTTGTTTACAAAGACTGAGAATCCCGCGTCAAGGTTAAAGCGGTGATCGCTTCCGAGGGTTTGCAAACTCGGAGGTTTATGGGACAGTTGTATTTTCGTACTTACCACACCCAAGTAATTTTTCATCTGCTGAAAATGTCAAACCGTTGCGAGGTATTACTAACGGCTCGTTCGTTTTTAAAATTTCTCCTGCCGAAGTATTATTCAACATTTCGTTACTATTTCGTGGAACAATACTGCAGCATAAAGATAAAACAATGTATCGTTTCGCAGCTTCTTTTTACGGAAGACACAGTTATCTCAAGCTTCGAGCTTAATGAATTGGTAAAGGGTCAAAAGAGAAATTCACGATCGATGAAAATGGTTTTCTCTTCTCTGGAACAAAACCATGGTTTGTCCCCACGTTGAGCAGCTGTACCAACACTACCATGACCTGTTGAGGCCAGTATATCGGCAACGCGTAGACGAAGTGGTCTACTAATCCCGCGAGATTGAGCAGATATCACCCTCGCCAGGTGGAAACGAGGTGGAGGAACGAGAGAGAGAGAGAGAGAGGGGGGGGGAGCAGAAAGAGAGATCCACGTTGCCTTGGCTCTAGACCAAACCACGAAGAGGCCAGGGTCGTTTCGAAGTGACTGGGTGTGTAGGGCCTGTGCCAACGCCTACAAAATCTCGCGTTTCTGCTGGCAGATATCGAATACGCCGCCGGAACGATTAGCGGCCCGTTTCCAAGACGCGAGATCCGACGTGGCGAAAGTCGGTCATCTTCCATCGATCCTCTGGTGTTCCACCACGACGTGTTCGGTTCCGCTTTCGCGGAATGAAACTTTCCAGAAATTGCAGCTTTTCAGAGCTGTGCGACAAAGTTTTAGAACCTTGAACATTGACTTTTTGACACGTACGGAGCCAAACGCGTATTTTTTACCTCGTATCAATTATAGTTTCACGCGTACTTTTTTATATTAATAAAAATCAAGTACACTTTTGCCAGACTCGATATAATGCGCCCACTAAAATGAATATTGCGAGTGTCGGTCCTGTGGGACCGACGTCGGCCAAACGAATAATGAGGAGTCGGTCCTCGCGTCTCGAACGTGTTAATACATAGAAAAAGAAATCTACGTACTTTCTTTTCACTTGTCTCGCCGTCTATCGTGCTTGAAGCACCGAGCCCTCAATGAGAAACACTGGCACGGCGGTCTTGCCACGGTTCTCAAGAAGCGACTGGTCTAATAACGGGCTTGGTGGTCGTCGCAATTATGCCCATTATGCGAAGTGCAACGGAGAATTGCCACCGGTGTATCGTTGATGGATGACGATGATCCTTGATATACGAGGTTCTTGCCGCGGCTGAGAACCACTGGTCGGATCACACGGTCCCGATGGCACACTAAGCTGCCCTCGGGGGCCATGGTTTGTTTGCCCGATAATACAGAATGTCCGTCGTTTCGCGGAGATCGATGGTAACACCGGTGGAAATCTGCGACGGGGAACGTCACCGTGGCCTTGGCGTTGTGGCGTTGTTTTACCTTTGTCCTGTCCCTGCAAGTTTCTTCCACGCAACGCAGCCTCTCGACAACTCGAAATCAAACGTCGAACGAAGACTGGTTTTAAAGTGGAAGTTAATCTTCGAGTGGAACAATTGTAAAAGTATCAATCGCTGTTGTTACTATTGATAGGTGTTCACGCGTCACGCGACGCATAGTTATCGTGCATCGATAACCAGGGATTATCTAAATATTGAATAATTCTCTGCGCGGCTTCTAGGTTACACAGTTATCGAGAGAAAACAGATTGGTAGCGATAAGGGGGTACTTCAAGCAATACTTATCATCCAGCGTGTCCGGTGACGATTGTTCGAGAGAGAGAGAGAGAGAGAGAGAGAGAGAGAGAGAGACCCTCCTCTCTTGTCCAGAAATATATCGTTTGTTATCTCTCTCTCTCTTTCTCTCTCGGCCAAAAAAGCGTACGACTGTGATTGGGACTTACACTTACACATCAGGTGCCTATTTGCCCCCCCCCCCCCATTCCCTGTTCCTGTCGTGACAAAATCACGAAAATAACTCAGGGAGAAACTGATATACTCTTATCTCGTTAGAAAATGTTAAATTATGATTAACAGCGTCGTAAAAAAAAATTATTACCCTACTGTGTATCTAAAAGAATTAGTCATCCAACCAGACCTCATTAGGAAACCTAACCTAGTTGGGTATTCTACATAATATTCTAGAAAAAGTTGATATAATTAAAAAAACTATTAAATTTTTTACTTGAACTGATAATCATTAAATTATTAAAATTCAATTTGGGGAATTATTTTTAGTCCAAGGCTGAGAACCACTGTATGTGTTTTCCTACGCGGTTTCGATACGCGGCACTAGGAAAGGTCTCGCGAACTCTAGCCGCCTTGCATATCGCGATCCTCGTCGACATATCATCGCGAACGCGCCGCCGTAGAACCGTATCACCCGCACGATACTGTTACTCGATTATATGAGGTCCTCCGCCACTTTTTTTTTTTCCCCCGCTTCCCCCTTTGCACGGAATCAGCTGCCTCTGGCTTCCCATGCGTATTGAAACTGGCATTGGCATCGAGTGGATCGCGAACTACATTGGAAATTCGATTTTACGTTCGATTCAGGGAATTCAACATAGTGGTCAGCAGAGCAAAAATGATGCCATTTGTGATAAAGTATTGGAATTGTTTTCTACCGATAGACAGGAAATTGAATGGGACTTGGCACCGCCTGGTATGGTCGACGTGTCATTTTCTGGAGCCTAGGGAATCGTATCACCAACGGTGATGGGTCAAGTTTCAGCATTTTATAACGAGAAAATATGTATATTGGACGGTAATGGGCAGAGACAGTGACATTGAAGGAACGATTTTAAATTTTCCTCCTTTTTCGAAACAGAAAATATAAATCATTATAAAAAAAAAAGATACGATATAACCGGCAAAATAATAAAAGAAAGATATGAAAGTTAATCACGATCCATCAAGGAGCTTGGATGAAATCACTATGCCGAGAATTAAATCTTTGTGTGGTCAGAAATACTTTGCTTTTGGGAAAATTTGTATTTAAAAAAAAAAAAAAAAAAAATTATTTCAACAAAAACTTAGAAGCAACTGTTCTGACTAGGAAATGAAAACGACTTTTTTGCCATAAAACTTTATCAATACGCAAACATTTGAATCGATACAAAACAAATTACCGGCGCGATCGCTCAGTACCAGACAACGCCACTCCTACTCGAGATCTACCCCACGCTTCCTCGCGAATCACGTGACCTAAATCAACCAATCGCTAATTTTCGTTGCATTAGCGTTGCATCTGAAGAGGCCCGATTTTCTGGGTTACCCCCGCTAAAATCACTTTCAGCGATAAAAAGCCAATAACACAAAGTATCGTTTGATATGTTCTAGGACGACACGGCACGTGAACTTGCCTAAATGGTGGCTCTGGCTGTAAGGGGTCCCACAGGGAAGCATGAGGGAAAGAACGCCCTCTGCCGACGATACCCCGAAGAGGGCCCCACCAGCGCTACCGAGAGGTTAGTTTCCATAATCTTCACCGATTAAAAAGAATTACTCGTTCAGTGTAACAGATACGGCCTGTAAAACTGGATGGAAGTGAATTTTTAACTTCCACCGATAGAAATCTGAGAAGCGTTAGCCCTCCTCGCGTATCTCGCTTTCTATAGACTTGGTGAAACTTGGAACTCATCGAATTGCGATGTTTCTTTAGAAAAATACGCGATAACCATTCTTTTCTTACGTAATGTGAAATATTTGTCGTTGTCTATCGCGAATAACGAATTATCCCACGTCGTGGAAAAGTTACTCGAAACAGTCGTAACCTAAATAGCTAGAATATGACGATGCCACACTCTCGCAGTGTTGTTCCCCTTTGCAATTTCTAATCCCTCAGGCTCTTCGTTCGTACCGTTCACAGCGATCCTCGACTCGAGGATTGCGTCCGGTCTAAAATTAGTCCGAGAGCAGAGCACTCGTGGCGCGGGTTGCGAGGCTCTCGTCGCTAGACGAGTGGCGAGCGCGACTATCTTCGAAACACCCTGTTTGCGCGCACAGACGAGCGCGTTTCCAAACGACGCGCGTTACGTAATCGGAGCGCGCAGGTTGCAGGTTGCGGCGAACGCGAATGCGCGTCACGCACCGCGACCGGCGATAAGCCGGCGATATTAAGACGCGATAACGGTCGCCAGACCAGGTTAATAGATGCTTATGTGTGCCAGTGAAACTGTCGTCCTCGCACAGACCAGGGGCCTTGAATGCGACTTCTATGCAGTCACCTTCGCCAATGCCTTTTTTCCTTGTGCCCCTACGGCTGGACTCGTGGAAATTTTTTTTTTCTTTTTAGTCTGCCGTCTATGTTTCTCCGTGCGTACAGGACGTTTCAAAGATTTCGTTCCTGGTTACGAGCAGACATTTTTCACAAATTCTCGTTAAAGCAGTGCACGTGCAAGTTGGTTTTACCAGATTAATTCATATAGGAAACAGTTGTACAGGCTGTTTCAAATATTGTCGCAGCACGAAATATCAACGAACGTTGGGAAGTATGACTATATCCTCAAATTCAACAATATCAGCTTTCAGTCACAATGCGTGTTGAGTGGGTGTTCTAGAGTCATTCTCACCGACTGCTTAAGCTCGCATCCTCAATTAGATATTCTCGGAATAATCCAAGTCAGCATTTTCGTACAGTTGTCCAAATTAGGTTTTAACGTTAGGTCAGTCAACAATTATCTCGCGAATATCGACGCCGATTAACAACCTTGGGTCTTCAAAATTTTACGCGTGACGCCTACACAGTGATTCAAAACTGACATTAACGAAAAAGCATCTACTGACTTTTCTAATCGTAATTTGTCAAAGTATCACTTTTCTCGAAGCGATACGCCACGTAATGGTGAACTTGGGCAATTTGCAGCGATATCGTTTAGCGAGCCATGGGATTCAATGGGATTTAGGTTAGGTTCGGTTCGACGCAGCCACACAGTGCCCCATGGCGGCTGGGTTTAGCCATTTTCGCGGTCGCAAATGGCAGTGGGATTCTTGGTTAATTATTGTGCCCGGCTCGCGTTTCACGCTGCATTATCGACCAGCCATTTGTGCTGCTCTTTGGAATGCAAGCCGTCGAGTTTCAGCAGGCGTACCAACAAGAACCCGACTTTTCTTTTTTTCTTTTTTCTTGTTCTTCGCTAACAAAACGACCGTTGGAACCTGCCAATTTCTAGTCGACTGCAAGTGAAGCTCGGTTTTCTTCGCGGAATTTTATTTTCAAACGTAAGGCGGCAAAATTTAAATCATAATTTCGTAACTTAAAAATTTTTTTTTTAATTTTTTTTTTTTTTTTTTTTTTAATTAATTCAACCTGATTCGACCACCGAGTACATCGGAATAAAAAAATTGCAACTGAAGATACGATGCAGTGGCCAACCTTAATCAATGGAGATTATTCCGCGAGAAATCGGACGATATTTTATTAACGCAAGACTGAGTTAACGCGCATGCAGAGGAAAATCGCGAGAAAATGGAGAAAACTCGGGAATCGACGGGAAAGGGAACGTGATACAAGATAAATAATTTATCGCGGAGACTCCATGGCGGAAAAGAGGTGGAGGTTAAAACTGAAAACGCTGATCGATAACAAAATCAGCGAGAAGTGTGGCGGCTCTGAATTATTTATCAAGTAAATAATTCATCGGGGGAAATCTCGAAGAATGCATCGCAGGAGTAAAAGTATCGAGTAAGAGAACTTTGAACAAATTTCAACGAATTTCAACAATTTTTCCTCTTAGAACGTTAGCAACATTTATTCGACAGACGAAAAGTTTAGAAAGAATTATAATCGACTGAAATAACTTAGAGAAAAAAAAAAAGAGAAAAAAGAGAAAAAAAGAAATAACTTTACAATCTCTCTTGAAGTAATACAATTTTCCAAACGTTCCACTCGAGCAGTCACGAATTTCCCCGACTGTCGGTATTTCGATATTCGAAACGAAGACATCCATTTTGCAGTGGTTATTTCCCACGGGGAATGACCGATCCGCGATAATCCAGCAATTTTTGAAAGTAAATTCTGCGAACAATGACGCGGTCGGGGAGGGAGGCGATCATCGATTTTCTGGGAATTACTGGCTCCCCTTTGTTTATCGCCGATAGATGGAAATGAAAAGTTCGAATGTGCGCTTGCACGTACAAAGGCTACTACTGACTATTCTAATTGATTGACGGGCCGAAGGACGCTCGTGCGGTTGTCGTTTTAATAGACTGTACCGTTTGTACAGTTATAAATCGCACGGTTAACAGTGACTGGAAGCGTCTTTGTGGCTCGCGCAACGGGTGGGACAAAAGTGCGATCCACTCGAAATGAAACTCGGCTGTTGTATCTGTAAACAGCGGATTTTGAATATTTATTGGGTGCCTCGCGAGTCAATGTTAACGACACAGAGTGGAATTAAAAGCGACGAGTTTTATTTCTCCGCTCTGTATACTCCGTGCGACGAAAGTGCCATTAATAGTAAACAGCGTTAACCGTGGTGACGGTGCAAGCAAATTTTCGTTATTGCCTTTCGGGCACGTATTTTTCGTATTCACGTTCGAAATCTGTACTTAGTTTTCTGTTCGTAAAAATATCGATAATAACGTCTGACGGTAATAATCCCATCACCTACCGAGTGTGGTGAAAATCCAGACATTTATTTCTCTCGTTATCCACAAAGAAAAGTCTAAAATTAAAGAGGGGGGATTGTTCGAAGTGAAAGACGCGAAACGCCATCAAAGTTGCACGGTGTGGCATTGTGAGCGGATAATCAAGAAGAAAATTAAAGGTGATTTGAACGTCGTGGATCAACAGCGGGCAAAGCGGAAACGAAAGAAGTTGAGTTGCGCAGACCGCTAATGGAAAAAACGTGAAAACTTTAGTAGATTTAATTCTACCACGCGACAAGCAACAGCAAATTAAACATATTTGACGGTAACCTTTCCGGGAAGACAATGAATCTGCAAAATAACCGAGACATTCTCGGTGGAAAGAGGTTAGGACAAAATGGCGGATGAAACTGAAATTTTCTGACTTGACCGGTATAAATCGGTATCTCTAGAAAACTTAATTACCAGATGACAACGTAATAACTAGGGCGTAGGGGAAAAAAAGAACTGATGGAAGTATCGTCGAGCAATTAAGAGAACGTCTAAGGAGGTCAAAAGTTACGATTTACGTAGGGTTGATCCGTGGTGCGATTAAAGGGTCAGTCTCCAGTCGCGTGTGATGCGAACTGGCTCAGCTGCCTGACGTCGCGTCGAAGAGGGTGGGGAGAAAAAAAAGGGACGCGGCCGTACGCATCTCCCGCAGAGAATGGGGAGCGCGGCGGTACCGCGGGGAGAAAAACAGAGGCGGTGCAATTTGATGCAGCGGCAAACAACCGCTGGTAATAAAAAGATCGATTTCAAACGCGTCGACCCTTGCCTCGAAAGCCAACACCGGCTGGGAGGCGACTTTCCGAGGGAAAAGTCGAAACGTACAGTGCTACGTGTTCAAGTGTCCCGGTTCTTTATGTCCCTTTTTGTGTCGCGATGCTTCGTTCGAAGTGTCTATTAATTGTTGCCACATTTCAGAATGCAGCGACGAATTTTTCACAATACACAACATTTCGCTTATTAACGAATTACAAAGATTTCGGGCGTTCCCAAAGATTTCTATGATAATATATTCTAGTACTACATATTTTATTATACATGTTAGATTATGGTTTAGTCGAATGCTTTGTAAAAAAGAAAAAAGAAAACTACCGAGTGCCATGAATGATTTCTTGTTAAAATCAGGTTTTGTTTTCATGAAGCGATTCACCATGCTTCATTGTCATATTTCATTTACGATCTTACTGACAACCATGGCTCGCCATATTGTATTATGTTTCGAAAATTGGAAAAATTCTTTGTAAAATAAATGTTCTCACGAGAACGCCACGATGGATGTTTTCTTCGTCTTGACATCAGTGCGAACCAAACGTGTCAATTATTCCTGCATTCCGCGAAAGTACGTTCGCTACTCACTCGACGAGTTTTATCTTCGGAACGAACCGAGGAGAAAACCGAAGGCGCCATTTGTCGCGGTCTGTTTTTCGGTCATTAATTTGTTCGCTCGGGGCGTGTTTTCATTATATATATATATATATCGCGATTCCTCCGCGAGACGCGGTAATTGAAAGCGGAAGAAGTTAAAATTTACCTCCGTGCTCTGGTATGCGCGATCTTTTAATCAAAACCGGTCTTAAATTCTCGAAAGCCGCGTGACATCGCCATTTCGATGCAACGCGGGGATATTGGTCGTTCTATCCATAGTTTATAATGAGATATCTCTTCTCTTTCTCTCTCTCACTTTCCTCCTCTCTCTCACTCTTCCTCCTGTCTCTCTTTCTCTTTATTATTCTGCTTCCTTGTCTTTCGTTACCTTCTCTTTCTGTCTCTTCTCTTTTGCATTTTGTCTCTTCCTCTGCTTCTCTTCGTCTTCGATTCTGCCCTGTTCCTCCATCTATCTTCGTCGGTCTATCAGACTGTCTGCCTTCATTTATTCTTTCCCCTCCAGACAAAGATGCTTTTATCTTTATCTTTATTTTCTCTCTGTCACTTTTTTTTCTCTCAATCCTCCTTAGCCCCCCCCCCCCCAGTCTCTCTCCCTCAATCCTGTTTCTTTCCAGGACCCTCCCTGGATTTTCCTCCTTTCTTCACTCGTCTCTTCTTCCTTTTTTTCTCTCTTTCTCTGTCTCTGCTTGCCCATTTCTTCCCTCTCCCCTCTCACCCTGCTGCTGCATTCGTCACAAAGTAATTTCTTCGTTGCGAAAGTCCGCGTCCTGCCCCTCGCCCCACTTCTTCAGCCCCGTCGCGCGTCGGTCGGTGCTTCGTCTTCCCCGTTTCCAAGTTGTGTCGGTGTTGTTTAAATATTCAGGAAAGTTTACGAGCCGGGCGGGAAGTTTTTAAACGCGTTCGCGCAACGATTCCGCGGAGTTACGTCAACGGGGGCTGCAAGCTTGGAAACAGTTCCCTCGCTCTGGCGGGGAAAGATTCTTTTTCCCAATGTCGAGCATTGGAAATCCTCCCTTTTCTTCTTACTGCCTATAGTCCTATAGTTTCTAACACTCAGTGGTGAAACACAATCCATATAAACTGAGAAACTGTATTATACGACGATGTCGTTGAATAAATTTGTTTCATAGGAAATTTCACGTTAATAGTCTCTATATTTCGCAACAATATAAATGAAAAAAAGAGAGATTAATTTAATTTTCGAAAATATTCCAATCTAATTCAGGAAATCCCCGACTTGTGCAAGTGTGAAACACAAAACCGTGGTCCTTCGGCTTCAGTTCGCAGCTGAATTCGGGCTTCAACGCAAAAAGAAGAGGGAACACCACTTGAATCCTTCCTTCTTTCGGTTTTGTTCCTGTCGACCAGCTGGAAATTATTCGCCTCTTCACTCGAGAAGGTCGAGTCGAACAGGCCTTTCTCACAATCAGACCGACCAAGTATCGACCGACCAAGTCTGAGACGTAGTCTTCTTACTGACAGAGTGCTCTAGAATCTCTAAACTCGCCCAATAACGCCTTCGTTCATCTCACTGACTGTCATCCCACTAGATATCACGGGTACCCATAAGTAAGGTACCCAAAGTCCTTTTTTTTTTTTTGATACTGTACAAAATTTTATTTCATTTAAGAGTTAATGCAGTTTCAATCTATAATGTGATTTAACAATAAATGTCAATATGTTTAACTAGAATATAGGTTATGTTATAACAAGTTAGAATGTAGGTTACGCCAAGTTACATCATTGTCACTAGATGGCAGTGTTTATTAAATTTGTTGAAGATTTAGGCATTACTTAGGAGTACCTCTAATACAATACTTAGAAAACAGTCACTTGCAGTAAAATTCGCTGTACAGAATATTCATCAACACGTTCAAAATGGAGCCGAACGTGTATTTTTTATACTTAAGAAAACATCAAGACTCGATGACGCGTCCGACACCAGCTAAACGATTAACGAAGCGTCTCAAACGCGTTAAAGGATTCGTTATGGAACGAAACTAAATCAAACGAATCTAATTTTTGTAATTTCATCGATCCTCTATGACTCGCTGCTTTCCAAACGGATAATCTCTGGGAGAGCCCAGGAGCGCCCCCTATTCCCCTCGCGGAGAGAAATAGAGCCGCAAGGTTCAGCGGAACGTGTCCTCGAATTAATAAAGATGATCATGCTAATCAGTAGAGAACGAGCGGCGTCTGAAAGAATCGCGCGAGGCCGAGCCAGTGTGTGTATCGTTTCAGCGTGGCGCAGCCAGTGTGGAGCCCGTGTAATTAAACGGGAGTTCGTTGAACCTGCGCGCCGGGTTTGCCTGCATCCGACCGTGTTCGTTTTCACCTCCTCGCGCGATTCTTCCTCCTCCGACAGTTGAATTATGACCGATACTCGCCCCCGACCGATCTTTTCTCTCAACTTGGTCTCTCGCAGCTAGGAACGTTCAAAACGGTTCGTAAAAAATGATTTCGTAAAAATCGTTTCGAAGTGGTAACCGCTGCTTTTTTCTTTCCCTTTCTTTTCTTTCTTCCCCTTTTGAGGAAAGTTGAAAATATGGTTGACAGACGGCGGAGCGATTAGGCCGGGGCGAATCTAGGTTAGGCGAAGTTCCAGTTCTCTGGTATCGGGGGCGCTGACACTTAAGAAGATTGGGTTAAATCTTCCACCGTCGGCGTGTATCCCTGATTTATTAGGCATTAGGCTGATCACGGGAAGTGTAATACACTTGAGTATCGTCGGAGATACGGATTTCTGTTCCAGTTCGGAAGAAGGGGAAATTAAACACCGAGCTTCACTTTTGGTCCCCTCTTACGATGACTTGATAATATTTCTCAGATTATATATGTTTTCTTTTGAATTTAATAAAAACAACATTCCTTACAGGTACCTCCTATTGTGTATGTCAAACTGGGAACAATTATTTTATCACTGAAAGTGATTTTAG
>KQ435798.1:959657-970227 GCA_001276565.1 Melipona quadrifasciata | reverse complement strand
AGTGAAAAATATTGGAAAAATATTCAAGACGCGCGGGCCCGATGAATGCGAGGATGATGCTTCTGTAAAATTCTATGCATCCCTAAGCAGTGGAGAGGCTCCTCTCTAGTTGCACAGACGAGAGAGAGAGAGAGAGAGGGGGAGAGATGCCCTGCGCTCACGTGCGTTATTTTTAATTTTCTCTCCCCGTGTCGTCCGACCAAATATCAAAGCGAGGCTGCAGATAGGCGAATAAATCCCTCCTGCAAACTGCGTTGTTCCTGCGAATGAAAGACCCCCCCGAATATACGTTGCTCCCCCGAAATACGAGAATGTAAGCTTGTCCATCGAGAGAAACATTTGTCGAACGAAAAGAACAAGACGGAAGAGAATGCATTAGTATCGCAGGAAGACTGTATACTAGGTTCATCTGATTCTGAGTAATTTCTAGTTTTAAAATTTTAATTTCGGATTTTAGGGTTTCACGGTTTCAGAATTTACTTTATTCCCATCTGATCATAAATGCAGAAACAAATATCTGTGGCACACGCAATCTACCCAACACCAATGAATATACACTGAACATATATTGTGTCATATGCTAGATAAAAGAAGATGAAACAACAGAGATAAACAAAAAGGATGTAAGATTGCACCATATTTATTATATCGTAAACCCTATCGTGACCCTAAACATTTAATTATAATAATAATAATTTCATAGAATCCTGGATTCTCACACTCTCGAATGTGTCTCGAATATTCTGCCTCATTCTTCGACGAATCTTGGCTTTCACTGGGATTACAAATTACAAGTTGAACCAATTAATAAGTAAAATAATCAATGCATTTGAAAAGGCAAATTCCAAGAACGAAACCAGTTCTGCCAAACGAACGTACCGACGACCCTCCGCGTTCATTGATGGATCGAATTATCAGCCGTGTGTAGTTACTGGCTGCACGTTACTACTACACGCCTCTTCCAGACACGTTCCGGATGGAAAATCAACTGGCTGGCTCGCCTTGATAATCGCACGGTCGTATGTGTTTTTACCGGTTACATCGACGATGAAAGTGTTTCCTCATCGATCAGCGAAGATAAGTGATCGAAGGATGCAAATAGCGGATTCTGGTTGGCACGTTATACACACTAATAATGAGATATCGTTTAGACTGTTGCATTTTTTTCCCATGATTAAAATTCGTAATTAAAACGAGGTAGAATTACTTTACATGAAAAATTTCTCAAAATTACGCAAGAGTTTTAACCTCGGTGGAATGATGCTACGCACGTCGAGAATATTTTGTTCCGAAACTGTATTATTTTCTCAGTTTTAAGTATATTTGAGTATAACGCAGGCAAAACAAATAATAAATTTACTTCTCACTAATTTCTATCCAGTGATATCATACCGACGAGTTCGAAAAGAAAGACGAATTATTGTATACGGTTTGGTCACTCGTTATGGTCCGCAATCAGTTGCCAGCGCAAGTGGTTAAACAACCTGGCGATCAGACTGGATATATTTGAGAAATACGTATTACCGTGTTAGGTTCCACGTTTAAAGTAGAGTCAGGGACGCGAACGGCGAAAAATTTGATAAAATATTAATAAACGCGCGAGCATTTAGACGTGGAGTATCGCCATCGCCGGTCCCGTAATCCGCACCAGTTGGCAGCTCGCCCGTGAAAATAAACGCACTGCTCGGCCGAAACAGCCCCTTTCGACATTCCAATCTCAATAGACTTTCTGTACTAGACTAGTTTGCATCTATGGGCAGTCACCTCTCGGACTTTCCCTCACCTTTTTTCTCTCTCTTTCCTCTCGTCCAATAGTCCATTGTTCTGATTTCAAATTCAATTTCAGACACAATCGGCCTTTAGTTTCCGGTGTTTAATTCTCCACCACCGGAAGCACCGAATCATTTCAATTTTAATTTCTGTCGCACTTTTCGTTGAATTCGAGGCAAATTTTGACGATGAATCGATTAATAAGATATTGGAAAGTAAATTTTTGCAAGGAAGAATTTGACGTATTTCACCCTTTTTTTTTTTTTTTTTATTAGAAAATTGGGCCTCTTCAGGTGCAACGCTAATGCAACGAAAATTAGCGATTGGTTGATTTGAGTTACGTGATTCGCGAAGGGGCGTGGGGTAGACCTCGAGTAGGAGTGGCGTTGTCTGGTACTGAACGATCGCGCCTGTAATTTGTTTTCCATCGATTCAAATGTTTACGTATCAATGAAATTTTGTGGCAAAAAAGTCGTCTTCATTTGCTAGTCAGAACAGTTACTTCTGGGCCTTTCAGTGAGACGAATCGTACTGCGGTCCAAGTCGTACAGTTTTTTTTTTTTTTTTTTAATTTGATGTGCAGTTAGCATCGATCCCTCCTCTTCCAACAACATGTAACAACAAGTTAATTTTACCGCTGCAAAACACGGTCAGATCTACGCTCAGAGGAGGTTTTTCATAGGGACCGAGGTTTCCGGCCCGGCGAAACGCCGGTAATCGGCTTACAGCCACCGTTTTAATAACTTCTACACGGGATATTAAGCGAGAACCACCGAACTTATTACCAGAACCATTTCCACCGCGTGTAAATCTGTTTCCCTCCGACGACGAAACGTTTCAATCTCGACGAACGCAAGA
The DNA here is from genome assembly GCA_001276565.1 of Melipona quadrifasciata. Taxonomy (NCBI): domain Eukaryota; kingdom Metazoa; phylum Arthropoda; class Insecta; order Hymenoptera; family Apidae; genus Melipona; species Melipona quadrifasciata. The sequence continues at coordinate 967,599 of KQ435798.1, read as the reverse complement.
CTCGTCAAACGAACTTTGTTTGTAAATTTTATAAAACATATTTGGCAGTTCGATCCGAAGAAATGAAATAAAAAAAAAAAAAACAAATGAATCACATCAGACGTGTAATTCTGGAAAAATAAAAATTTTGATATTAATCCATCACGGTTCGGTAATTCCAAAATTTGAAAGTAGAAGGATTGTTTACAAAATCGAAGATGGGCCAATTTCCTTGCTCCGAGTAATAATGACAGAGCTAAACACGAACAGGATAGACGCAGGATGGTGGAGGAGGAGGAGATTTGCCAATCTGAAGGTGTCGTAGCTTTTCACAATTTTCCTCCGGAGGATCGTCGGTGTTTACGGCCACACCGGGCGAGCAGGGAATTATTGATCTGTTCCACTCTTACATAACCTGGCCTGTTTTTTTTTTCTCCTTTTCCACTCCCGTTTGCGTAGGCCGCATAACTCATTTACCGGACGCATACCGTCGTCTGGGTATTTTAGCTTCATCCCTCGGATATATGCGATCCGTGAATTCTATTTTGAATGTCCAACCGCGTCACCTATAAACTTCCTCGCGAATGCTGGAAACCAAAATCGCGTGCAAGTTTCTATGTAACAAAAAAGAAAAGTGACGTATCAAAATTTTTGCGAAGAATTATTCCTAAAATTAGAACTGTGTAACTACTTTGTTGTAAAACGTAGATTTCCAAGTTTTTGAAAATGAAAGTGCAACAAAGTGAATTTAAAGAGTTGAGACGAGTCTCTGTTTCTCGACCGTTGTTAAAAAAAAAAAAAAGAATAGGAGAAATCCACAGTCTGATATCAGTTAAAGAAATTGAAGAAATTCTTAATTCACCCCTTCAGAGTTAATAATTGAGAATTAAAAATGAAGAATTTCTTTAATGACAATTAACAATTAATAATTGATAATCAATTAACTCTTGCTTATAAATTGTTAAGTCTCGCTAAAGAAAAAGGAACAAACCGTGAGACAAATCAGAAAGAGTTCTTGAACGAACGAGGCACCGATCAGCCGCCATTTTGAACTTGCAGAAGCGGCCTCGGCGGACGTGGCTGGTAGCAAGACGAGCAGCGAGGCGGCGGATGTTTTCGGCGCGGCGAAATTCACCCCGGCAACGACGGCATCGTCCACAACGACCGGAGCGTCGTCCCCGTCGCGCGTCGACGTCAGGATGGTCGCCTCGAGCCACAACCTCGACGACCTGAGCGTGAACCATCCGGCCAGCGCGAACAGCGACCCGAGGAGCCAGCAACAGCAGGAGAAGCACGGCCACGCGTACAGGTCCGCACAGACCGCCCAGGACAAGAGGAGCAGGCTCAGTAACGTGATAAACAATCTCAGGAAGAAGGTCCCTGACACGAGGGACTCGCCGAGGAAGGAGGAGGATGACAGGAACAGCGTGGAGAGGAACCTCGAAACGCTGGAGAAGTATGTGATGACTGTGTTGAACGGCGTGATCAAGGACGAGGAGGATGACGACGACGACAGGGAGGCGTTGAGCAAGAAGAAGGAGGCGGCGAGCGAGAAGAGCAACGAGGCGGAAAAGCTGCCCGAGGACCAGGAGGACGAGGAGGACTCCAAGGGTCCGGCGGCCAAGTTCGAGCCCTCGAGGCCCAACGAGAGCAGAACCGAGGCAGCTGTCGTCCCGTCGGAGCAACCTGACAAGCCGGAAGCCAAGGAGTTCCCTTCGGAGAGGCAGAAGAAGGTGGACAAGACGGAGAGTTCCCTGAAAAAGGAAGAGTTTAATCGTCAGGAGAATATCAATGAGGTGGTTGTCAGCGAGGAGAAGAAGCCCAAAGCGGACGAGGAGGAGGATGTTTGCAGGATCGACAGGCGTTCTTTCAAGGAGGCAAAGTCCGAGGAGCAGTCTGTCCTCGGCGAAACAGCGAGGAGCGACGAGGACGAAAGGAAAGAGAATCGTTCGTTGGGGACCATCATCATGGAGAGGCTGAGCGAAAGTCAGTTTGACGACAAGAGTAACGTCGATTCTGTCAGGGAAGACTGCAGGGAACAGCCAGTGTCTGACAACGCGGAGCTCAGGAACGTGTGCAGGGATCTGTTGAACGACCTTCTGAACGGCATCAATCAGCTGATCGACGAGAACAGCCAGGAGAAGGAGCAAACGAGGTCGTCGGAAAATTCGATGGTCGACTCAAACTCCAGGGACTCAAGGACTCAGGAGTTCTCCATGACGAGCTTGCACTGCAGCCTGCCCCTGGACAAGGTGGCCTCCGTGCTGCAAAGCTGTCAGACCGCCGAACTGGCTGTCCCACAATCGCCCTTGTCCTCTTCCTCGTCGTCTTCCTCCTCCCAGGGCTCGAAATCTCCCTGCAAACCGCCCTCTCCCACGGTCAGGCATCTCTGTTTGTACTGCGACAGAAAGTTCATGTCGATATCGCTTAGGCAACGACACACCGAGAGAGTCCATCAGCACGGGGGTGGCAGGAGGTCGGAGAGGAACTCGAGGAAACCGTCGCAAAACTGCCAGTACTGTTCCGACAAGTGTGCAGAGAGTCTGGAGGGGCTGTTTCAGCACATGGTCGGCAGCCACGGGGACAAATACCATGGGTGTCTGCAGTGCTCGACCAGATACCTCACCAGGGAAGCACTGGCCGGTCACATGAGCGAGAATCACGGTGTCAGTGTGGAGAGGAACCTTCAGATTCAGGTAAAAACCGGGGAGACAGAGCAACCGAACTGTTCTCTCCGATGTCTGTGCATTTGTCGGATGTTCAAGGACACAATAAACAACCTACGAATCAAGCTCGAGCTTTTCTCGATTCTTCTTGGTAATGAATTCAACTTTCAACTTTCCTTTGCAGGAGAAAATGAAGGAATCCTCGCCTTGCAAGGAGCAGGGCAACCAAAATCCCCGGGACGCCCCGAACCCCAAAGAGAGAAGATCGGAGGACACCGATCACGAGCATCGAACGGAACCTACGAACATTCTTCTGAAGCCGGTGCACCCAGCGAAGGACAACTTCAGCAACCCGGGCAGCCCAGAGTTCGACAGTTCGTTCTACAGCAGCGTGAGCTGCAACATTCGCGAGAACCTGCTCCACCATCTAGACGGCAAGCTGCAGAGCTGCTCCTCCTCCTCCTCGTCGACAGTCGCGTCGTCCACCGGTTGTTCGTCCGCGATAGACGCGAAGCCGCAACAACAGCAGCAGCAGCCACAGCAGTCCTTCTACGAGCACAACGTCAGCCAGATCCAGTTCCCCATAGACATCTCGCTGACGGCGGCAACGCCGGTCTACTCGAAAGAGTACGGCACCGAGGAGTACGAGAACAACAGCGAGTACGCGCAGAAACCTGGCAAGAGCAACAGGTCTCACCCGCGGAGAGTGTCGTTCGAGAAGTACAACTTCCCGAGGAAGTACGACGGAAAGGAGCAGTGGACTTGCTCGATAAAGGACCTGAGCAAGTTCGACATCTCGACGCAGCTCTCCCTGAGAAAGAAGCAACAATTGTTGAAGGAGCACCTAAGTCTGAGCAGGCTGCAGCAGATCACCCTCCTCGCTGCTGCCTCCGAGGTGGCGCAGAACGAGCAAAGTCTCAACTCCAGGGATCTCGAGGAGACTGCCGTCGAAGTCGACAAGCCTCTGGATGTCGAGCAGGTTCTCGTAGCCTCGGAAGCAAAACGCGACGTCTCCGAGAAGCAGCTTCAGGAGACGGAGTTCACCGTGGAGTTTGGCAATTTTCTGAGGCTGAGGAAGTGGGACGAGACGACGACGTCCGAGGCGGCGAAGAAACAGGAAACCGTCTACGCCGAGCTGACCGGGGAGTGGTCCAGACCGAGGGTCTACGTCTGCGGCACCTGCGCTTCCAAACACGTGAGTTTTCTCGATGATGATGTCTGGAAAAAGTAAATGGCTACGTTGAAACAAGGAATCGTCCTCTTGTCTCGAATCAATCTTGGAACGATGTCGAGATACGAAATGACCAATTCGTGATGTTGCTTTTTTACATCGTGTGCCAATTTGTCAGGTAGAAATCTGAAGGATTCCTTGAAAAGTTTGAGGAAAATTGGAAAATTACTTTTTTTTTCTTTTTCTTTTTTCCTTTTCGCAACGTATTCGTAAACTTCCCAGTCATTCACTTTGAGAAACTTTGACGACGAACTCTTCAAAGTCGATTTCCACGGACGTCTCGTCGGAAAAGTCTCGACAGGCAGTCAAAAGACTCGTGGACAGTCGGCCTTATCGAAACGACGGCATTCACGAGCGATTAGCTAATTAATCAGTCTACCTGATTGCTGACTATCGATCGGATTGCAGAGCAGTTGAAGGGACATCTCTTCATGTTGATTGACAATTAGCTGTCGTCGAACGAATCTCTATTGATCGTCCGAGCGAGATATTACCGTCGAGCCCAAGTCCAATCGTAATAACCGTGCTCTCGCCGATCGTTATTATCGATTGAGCTAATTAGGACGTTGTCCCCGTGAGATTGGCTCGTGAACTAGAACTTTAGATGGACGCTCGAGATTAGTTCAGAACTCTCGTGTCGCGGCTCGATCGTGTCACCAAAAATTCCAACGCGCGAAATTTCATCCCGACTCGCATTTACGAAAGAAATAATTTCCACGTAAAAAAAGAAAAAGAAAAAGAAAAAGAAAAAGAAAAAGAAAAAAAAAGATTCATCGCACGTACGATCACGTTCGTACTAATCGCAATCGTCACTTACCAGGCACGTTCTCGTTGCAGGTAACTTTGAAAGAAATGGAGGACCACAAAGTGACCACACATCCGAACGTCTGGTGTTCTCACTTTGAGTTCTCTGGTGATCAAAGGGAGCTTTACAAGCATCTATTTCTACCAGGGAAGGACGTGCCCACGGCGAAAGCGAGGGCGGCCATCTTGGTCGAAAAGGTGTGCACCAAGTGCTCCAAGAATTGTACCACGCTGCCAGAATTGCACAGGCACATGCTGGAGTGCGGCGGGGACCAGGCGTGGTTGCTGGGCCTGTTCGGCAACGGGAAGAAGAAGTGCAAGTGGAGGCCGTTCGGGAGTCGCAGCAGGAGGCGAAGGCAGCGGGGAATGAAGAGGAACATTCAGAACTCGCAGACACCGAGGGTGAACGCACCGAGGGAGAAGCAACCTACGGGGCCGAGAGTCAGGCCCAGCGACAGTGAGTGGCGACTATATCCCGTCGTGTGCTCTTCTTTTTCACGTTGTAGAAATTTCCAAATCTCGATTCATAGTCGAAAGTTTTTTTTTTCGTAAAAATTTCCAAATCTCCATTTGTCACACGTGTGTGTTTTGACCAGAGGGTTTCCAAACTACAAAACTCGAATCGTGGGGAAAAGATCGTATAAGCGCGTATTTCCTTTGACAATAAGAAGGAAAACTAATTCCAAAGTTCTTTCGCGTCTCTCAAGCACTTGATCAAATCGCGTAATTAACACCTGCTTGGGGCACTGATTAAACGATCGTCTCGTAACTCTCTGTAATCGCTCTCTCCCTCTCTCTTTCTTAAGGGATGGATTTAATGTCCTGTGAAATATAAATTTTAATTGGCTTCTATTGAATCCATCGGACTGAATTTTAACTTTGCGCGGAAAAAGAGGAAAAACACGCGTTTCGGGACGGAGAGTTAATGTAACGCGGTTTTAATTTCGCGACGAAGTCAAGGTGAATCGTATTACAACGTTCTTTTTTTCTGTTTTTGAACGAGATTTCGTTTTCAAGGGAAGGGAATTAAAAAAAAAAAGAAAGAGAAAAAAATGGCAGCACGTGCTTTGGAAATTGATAAAAAGGGACGGTAAACAGGAACATGCGAGGTAGAGGAAATTCGTTAACCACGTCAGAGAAGCGTTTAATTACTGCACTAATTAAAACTTTGTTTCATTTAGCTGAGTCACTTATTCGACGACTTCCCCTTGCCGCGCAATAATTACGGCCATGGCGAGCCACGATCATTTGAAACTTATTAATCATGCGTCGATTAATATTAAACGTACCTCCAATACGCGTGCACGTGTTTCCATTGAGGATGCACACGGTGTTTCAAACTCTGCTGTTCAAAGTGTCGGAGCGGAATCTAAAAATGGCACCAACGCAACTAATTTGGGCCAGTTTCTCGCGAATTTTGTCAGTTAAAGGAATCCAAATCACTGAGCTTCACTTTGAATCAAAATGATCTAGAAAAAGAACAAAGTAACACTGATAAATGATTCATTCTTCGTTCTTTTGTTCGTAGGGGAGAGTATACAAAAGATGTTGGCCAACTTACCGCCCAAGAGGGCAACCAGGAAGGTGTTGCAAGACACTACACTGCGAACGCAGGGCAGATTGCGCACCGTAAGTGTTGAATGTTGGAACGATTCCATTAACCTCGTCCTAAATGTTCAGTTTTTTTTTTTTTTTTTTGGTGTTTATGTGGTTTTATTGTCGAATAACACCGCAATCATCGCCCAAGTGCTATTCATACTAAGCGGAATTAACTGTTACACGCGCTATTTTGGCAGACAACTGAAACAGAGTTCGAGAATCTCAAAAAACATATTTGGGACTGTTCTTTCGAGATTACACGCACGGTCAGAATAAAGTGACACACTTTTCAGCTTTAATCAAAATTTCTTTCTTTCTGCGTAAAAAAGAAAAGTTACTCAGTGCGCGTTATATTGCATTTGTAAGAGAGAAAAGTATCTACAAACGTAGGATCCCTTGAACACACTTGCTTTTCTAATTTTCTTTTAATTACTAGCGATGAGAGAGGTACAACTAAAAACAGTTACTTGTCTGACGCACATAATCATTTTGTCGTTCGCTAACTACGAAATTTGAAACGGAATTGCGTTTTCCACAATTTGAGTAGCTTGCAAAAGATGAGGGACTTTGGAGGTTGAGAAAGGATATTTTCTCTTCTTTTTTTCACACTGGAAAGATGAAAGATCCGAGTGTTTCCAAAAAAAAAATTCGAAATACACAATTTAAACATTTATAAAATTCTTCTCTAAAGCCCAAAGCCCTGTAAAAAAAAAAAAAAAACAGTTTGTCGGCGAGAAAATATAGTACGATTCAAATCCAGCTGGAAAAGTTTGCGCAAGCAACGCAACAGACGAGAGGACCCTGTGTGGTTGCGAGAGAAAAGAGAGAGTCCCGAGTGGACAATTTGCGATTGCCAGCGTGCCAACGAGCTGGCAAGACGCGAAGCACACACGGTGACCCGAAAAAGGCGGGGCCGGAATTAGGTAAACAAGCGTACGTAGCTCGCGACGAGCAGCTCCAGTTAGCGGGTGACCCGAATCCTCGCGAAAAAGACGAAACTCGATAATAATAAGGCGATAACGCGCGCGGGGCCGGCTCCGGCTGGACGGCACGGATATATAAGTGGAGTATTGATTACCCAACCACACGGCTGTGTCCGTGCACACGTAGGGGAGGATACGTGGCCACGTAGCCACGCCGGCAAGACGGTTTTCACGCTCTCGCAGGAAACCGATGGACACTCCCTCGGCATTTTTGTGTGTGCAGGGCAGGGTGGTTATGACATTCGAAAAGTCCCCCCTCGTCTCCTCGTCCGATTCGAATCGATCAACCCTGACAAAGCGGGGCGACGACGGAGGAGAGTCTTGGCATTGTGATTTCTGTCAGGACAAAAGTATCATCCGGGCACTACGTAGAATTGGGGAAGTTGGAATCGTTGAAGTTAAAGGGAGTTGAAGTATTGAGCTCGTTGTGTATTGAGCAGTTATATATGGGGATTTGTATATTAATATTTAAGAATTGGAAATAGTTGGGACTGAGTTTTCAAAGCACGGGGAAGATTTTAATGTTTTAGGAGATTCCAATGTAAGGTTAGTGACGTAGAATTGGGGTGGAAGGGAGAAAAGCTAACTCCACATTAGGAGCTAGAATAGAATTCAGTTCTTTAGGTTTCCTTTAACAAGTCGTTCTTTGTGTAGTTTAGGTAAATTCTGAAAGTTATTGA
>KQ435798.1:924574-945134 GCA_001276565.1 Melipona quadrifasciata | reverse complement strand
CAAAAAAAAAAAAAAAAAAAAAAAAATTGCAATTCATACGGTAGATCGAATATCAAAGCCAGTTTTTCATTTCCACACCTGTTGATTGCGCCTTTGATCGGCCGTGTTATAATTCCTTGTTTTTGTCCGACGAATCGTTAACACGCCGTTGCCGCCATTGCGAAGTTTCTTCGAACAACGGACATTGTGCCCGAATTCCCATTCTGTCATCCAACGACAGTTTTTTTTTTCGTGTTTGCGAATATCCATTTCAAAAAGTCAATTTCAAGAGATCTGTGTGCCGATGTCTTGCATCGTTGTTCAAAAATATCAAATGATACATGGAATAAAAAAAATTTACGGTACAAGAGGTAGCGTTCAGGAACTGTCTCGCAAGGAGGTCACAATTGACTTTGACAAATTATCTCCGACGAATCGGTATTCGCTCATTTTCGTCGATACTCATTATTTGTAAAAAATATTGAACATTTAAATTAAATTACTTTTAGTAATTTAGTTAGAAATTTTACTTTAGAATTTTTTCATTTCAATATGTGGCAAAATTTGTAAAAAGAAAAAAGAATTCTCTTCTTTAGAAAGAAGAGAAGAACTAGAGAACTAGGCTCGAAAATTTGAAATTTTCGCACGCAGGTCTACAATTCAAAATATCCATTTTGCAGTTACGTTCGACATAGGTTTCCAAACTTCTTCCCCGAAAAATCAGCACTCGTCGCCAGGTACAAGTGTCGAAGCAACATCATCTGTAAATATCAATTTCTCGTCGAATGGTTTGAAAGGTTGAATTCCTTCGTGTTGTGTATTGATTTGAGTCTGTCACTCCACCTACTCTCGACAAGGTATCTCCGCATAACAACCGCTGGAAATATACGTTCTGACGTTCGTTGTTTGGCCAAACAGCGACTCAGAAGCTGGTGGTGCACTACTCTCTTCCTAGCTTGGTCTAGCTGCTCCCTGGCTCAGAACAGGAAACGTGCAAAGATAAATATGTCCCAGATAGTTGTAAATCCATTGCCACGTAATGGTCACGTTGATACATGGCTCGATTCTTGCGCGGAATATGTGAGACGAGATAGAACATATGCTATAAAAATTTTCGCAGTCTCCGACTTTATGAACTCGTATCACGCTTAGCTGAAGAATAAGAAAAAGACTAGAGTAGAAAAAAATATTTAAAAAAAAATAGTAATGTAGGAAATTTAATGGAAGAAACTTAATTACTGAACTAAATTATAGATCTGTTGTTAATTAATTCTTAAATTTACTTCATGGGTGATAGTTAGTAGAGGAAAATAATATGAAATATTTAAGAAAACTTAAAAAAAAAAAAAAAATTTAGAAAATAATTTAGAAAAATATCAAGGAGAGTTAAAAATCCTTGTCAGGTTGAGTATTTAACTTGAAATTCAGGACAAAGATATTCCATTGGTCTGTCTTCTAATCTTTTGTTCTTATAAAATTATAAAATACTGAAACGAATTCGTTTTGTGCACAGTGGATCCACCCCGATGAAGGTGTTGGCGGAGCTAGCGTGCGCCAGAGCTCCGACAACCACGTCCGAGGACCCGGCGCTTCAAGAATCCGCCCAATTCACAAAGACCACTCTGACCAAGGACGCGACGCCGAACCCGAGCCTCGTACCGGTGTCCAAAGACCTCCAGAAGAAGTCGAGGAATCCCATCAAGGAGCTGTTCGAGAGAAAGAAGGAGATGAACGAGAGGAAACAGCAGGAGAAGTCAAAGAACGCGGCAGAGGCGGCGCTGAAAGAGCTGAACGTCCACAGGCAGAGGAAAACCAAGAAGACCAAGAAGCACCAGGACTTCCCCCTGATACGACGTAACGAGCACGGAGGCCTGGTGGAGAGGAAGAAACGACGGGATGGCTTCGAGAGGAAGGAGGAATTCGCGTCAGACAGAATCAAGGACGTGTACGAGTTCGACGAAGAGGAAAGCCAGATAGAGCCGAATCTGGGTAGCGTGATGTCTTACAGAAGCAGACCAGGGTACGAGGTGAGCTGCCTGAGGACCAAGGAGGTGGACGTGGCCGGGTTGATGTCCAAGGCTATCGGTGATACCCTGGAGAACGGCAAGACCGCGGATGCCCTGAGCACCAGGCTCGAGTCCATGATTGACAGAAAGTTCAAGGAGCTGGAGAAATTCGCCCCGAAGACGAAGGGTGCCTTGAAAGCATTCCAGAGCGAGGACCAGCAGAGGCAGATCACTGGGCCCATGGACGAGTTCGTGGAGAGAAAGCAGCCGACGAAGGCCTCGAAGAAACTCGCGGAGCAAACAACTTCGACTCCGACGACGAGGCACCCGAAACTAAAGAAGAGGAGCAAGAACTCGAAGAAGAAGGCGAGGAACTCGTGGTACGAGAACGACAGCTCGGACGAGTACAGAACTGCCGTGAAAACCGAAGACGTTGGCGTGGGGATCTCCAAGAGTCAGAGAACCTGTTCCAAAGGGAAACAGAACATATTCGCGGAGCTGTACACCTCGTCGGAGAGCGAATTCGAGGATGAAGACGCGGATTACGAGTCGAAGAGGCAGAAAAGAGTGAAGAAGAACAGCAAGAAGGAGGAGACAGAGCTGGAGAACGTGGAGCAGAGTCAGGAACTAGTTGGCAAGTACACCTCCGACAACGAGGACCAAGCGGACGACTGGAAGGACCAGGACTCGAAGAACGACGTCTCGAAGCACGACTGCGACAACAAGAAGTCCGAGTCAGAGATGTCTGACCATCCTCTGGTCATCGACGAGAGGAAAGACGTGGACGAGCAGAGGAACAGCGACGACGAAACTGAGAACCAATACGAGAGGAACTTTGAAATGGACGACTTGTACAGAGAGGACAGTTCGATCGTTGACTCGGACGTAGAGGACTTGGTCCCCACGGTGGAGCCAGCAAAAGTTCCAGAAGAGGTCAGGATGAAGAGTCCAAGCTTGTCGGAAGAGAAGACCGATGCTGAGAAGGCGGCGGATTACATGCAGGGAAGCGAACTAATCCCACTGGAGGAAGCTTTGGATCTTCTAGACCAGGCTGACAACGAAAATTCCCTGGGAGCGAAATACGGTGACGTGGCCAGGTCTGCCAAACCAAACGACTGTCGTATCAATCCAGTCGTAACGGTAGAACCTGAAAACGAAACGTTCAATTCTGTCGACGATGCTGATTTGCTCGACAAAGTGGCTACCGCGTCTCCCACTCCCGTGGAAGAGCAGGAGGAGGAACCGGACGACGATCTCCCAGCGTTGCCAGAAAAATTGTCGAGCAACGAGAAACCGCAAAAGGAATCTGAAAATCTTCCGCTGCACGTGTTCTTGAGTAGAAAGGTGCAGGAGTCGAAAAAGAGAAAGGAACAGCAGCTGAAGAAGATGCAGGAGGAACAGGAGAGGATACTGATGAACTTCCAGCCGACCAGGAGACAAAGGAAGTGCGCTATTGGGAAGCAGGGACTGCTAGCAGAGATCAGCAGCTCGGACGAGGAGATATCTCCGAGGGACAGGAGAGTGAACGACAGGCCGGACCACGACAAGCCGAGGAAACAAAAGAGGGAATCGAAAGAAAAGAGAAAAGAGAGGTACATAGAGAAGAAGCACGAGCAGATGATAGCCAAGGAGCAAAAGGCCATCGAGGAGGAAATCCTCAGGGAGGTTGGAAAGAAAAAGGAGTCACTTGCGCAGAACAACACCGACGCGAAGAACATCATCGCGGACGTCAATGGTACGAAGAAACCGACGGAGGACACCGAGTCCGCGGAGAACAAGATGCCGCAAGAGCCGGCGCAGAAGAAGAAACATCAGGCCAAAGAGAAACAAAAGAAGCAGGCCAAGACGGACGAAGAAGACTCGTACGTCAAAAACAACCACGAAGGGCTGAGTGATTTGGAGAACAACTGCAACAAGCCCCCACTGACAGAAACCAATCGCGAGATCGCTGAGAATAATCAGGAATCGCCTGCGAAACAGAAAAAACACTTCAAATCGCCGACGAAGCCGAGAAAGACTCCGAAATCAGACCAGAAAGTCATACCAGTGAGAAAGAGCAAAAACTCGAACGTCGACAGAAAGGCAAAGACAGACTCCAAGGGGACAAAGGATAAAGAACGAAGATCGTCCAGTGGCAAACTCCGAGATTCCGACGACGAGGAACTGAAGACGACGAAATCTTGGAACAAAGTCGAAGAGGGAGTCGGAGTGGCGATCGGTCGACGGAAGCGAGCTGCTGCCAATCAGTTGTACTACTGGTCCAGCTCCAGCGACGAAGAAGAAATGCTGGAAATGGTACCGGCGGTCGAGGAGGAGGAGGACGACCGCCAGGAGCAACACGGTTGGATCGTCGGCGACTCGCACAAGAGGATGATCACGATGCTCGCCATGGAAAAGCAGCTGAAGGAGAAACGGCGAAGGAGCGAGGACGAGTTCGAGCCTGGCCGAACGAAGAGCAAAAAGCACAGAAACAGCACCTCTTGATACGTGTTCCACGACTAAGTTCGTAGCTGGAACGGAAATTGAAAGAACGACAGTTTCAACTGTAACAGGAACATGTTGAGTTCCTTTCTTCGGGACGTGTGGAGCTTCTTAGGTGGAACAGAGTCTGGTCAACAACGCGAGATCCACGATTCTTGATACTCACCTGGACGCTTAGAGAAGAGGCTTCCGAAAAGTACAGCGATAAAAGAAGCAACGGAAAAAGAAATAAAGATCAAGGACAGACGTGTGCAGTGAGGATGAGGCAGAGAGAAGCAGGGAGAGAGGAAGAGAGAAAGAAAGAGGACGCAGGCAACTTTTGATACGCATTTCACCACTAGCTTTCTTTTTTCCAAGTGAAGAGCACATCGTTTTTTCTAAAAGACTTGGAAGTGGATTTTAGAAGAACCGGATTTTTCTTAATTAACGCGCGTTAGAAACGAGACGACTAAAAGATGAGAGACTTTTGTAAACGGAAGTAGCGTTAACCGAATCTTTTGATACTAGTCTTAGGCTCGCTGAGGTGAACGTAAGAAACGTTAGATTTCGTTAAGGTAGCTAAAAACACGCTAGTAACGTAAATCCGAATCATTTTCGGCGACTATCATTTGTTTCTTTGCTGGTGGCAACAGCAACGAAGTGACAGTTTGTAATTGATTCACGAAAGAATGTAGAACGTGTATCCGACCGAGAGCTGTAGAATCGAAACAATTAGGACAAAGAGACTATATCTCGTAACTTTTAGAAGAATCTAAACTACAACCGTTCGTATGTTACTTCGTTTTTTTTTCTTTTTCTCCAAATATACGAGAATTTAGCTTTCATTTCTTTTTTTTTTTTTTTTTTTTTTTTTTCTCTTTTTGTTCTTTCATTTTCTTATAATTAGCGCTCTTTATAGTTTGAGGAACGTGGCGCTGCGAACGCTTATTTGTTCCATCGAGCACGGATGGATGTAATGTGACCTACTGCCAGAAGAAATTGCGATTTCTTTCGGTCATATATATATAAATATAATATATATATATATAATGATATAAAATAACGTGAATCGAGATAACAAGAAACTATGTCGAGGAATAGGCCACGTGTTGTGTGAAAAGAATGAAAAACAAAATGGCAAACTGTACATAGCTTGGCATTAATAATAATGATAGTAATAATAAAAAAAGAAAACGGTTAGTTCATATTATGTTAAAAATATAATAATTCCAAGCCCTTATAAATATCATAAGCATAACCATAATTTAGACTGAATGTGAGTAAATAGCGGACATTAAAAGAAATTTAGAGAAAAAAAAAAGAAAAAAAAGATTAAGAGCACTTTTAGACAATACTAGGGACATCTGTAACGTTTTAGTCAAAGTATAGCGGGTCGTTTAGGGAGACGAGAAACGAATTGAAAGGATGACTTTTCCAGGGAATTTTCCAAGAAATTTTCCAGGAAGAAAATAAAAATTTTAAGGAAAGAAAAATTTCTCATACGTTGATATTTAATTTGTGGAAAAAAAGAAAAAAAAAAGAAAAAGAGGACGATGTTTAAACTGGGGTCCAATCGAATAACGTGCTTCTGCCGGCTTTTTGTGATTCGTACATATCGCGTTTAAACGAAACAGGAATGGGTGGATAAAGAAGAAATATCTAACGGCTGTTTTTTATCGCTTGGCATGTTTTTTTCCAAAGCTGTCCGAGCAGAGATCCATTTTCGAGGGAGCTTTAGCGCAATTTTTAATCGATCAAACACGTGAAATCTTCATTTTTCTTATTTTCTTTTCTTTTCTTTTTTTTCCCGTTGGAATTTTTCCCGCCCTAGATCTCATATCGCGACGTCAACGAGCCAATGACGAATACGCCACTTATTTAAGGACGAAGCTTATATAAACGATTAAAAAAGAAAAAAAAAAATCAGTAGAGAAACTTTTCCTTTCGTACATCTAGTTGATGCACATAATTCTAAGTGCGTAGAATTTCATATGAGAAAATATAAATATCCGGAACAAAAGATGATATATATATAAATATGAACATAAATACGAGATGATAATTGAATATATAACAGGAACGATTAAGAAAAGAAAAAAGGAAAAAAAAATACAAAATGCAGAAAAAAATGACATAGACTTTAAAATGTAAATGTACTGCCATAATCATATTATTATACGAGAGCCTATGCGAATAGATTATATTATTATTCCTATAAAGACGAACAACCGAAGAAGCGGCGACGAGATGGTGTTAGCACAAAACAAAACTAGACAACAATCCGATTGTAAATAGAGCATATTTTCAATGTGTCTGGAAAAGTATGTTTTGTAATATAAGGATTGCAAAGGAAAAATAAAATTATTAAAGAATCAATCCTGCATTACTTGCGTGTTGCGGCGGTACGAGGAACCTTCGTTACAGGATAAAAAAATTGGGTCTATATAGATTGTGTGTCTTGCAAACACGAAACAGTTAGAAATTCTGCGAGAAACTGCAAAAAAAAAAAATGTCGAATGAAAAATTAGTAAAATTTACTTATTCATAATACTTCGCTCGAAATTTATTCTTTTTTTTTTTCCTTCAAATAATGACAATTCTATATCCCATGATGCTTTTCAACGTTGGTCGGACGATCGAATTCTTAAGTGAAAGGTTGGAGGATGTTGCGAGCTGCAGAGAACTGGTCAATTTTGAGAAGAGCTCGCGCTTGATATACCGCCAGGTGTTCATGAACAACAAATTACAATAATAAATCGGAAAAATCACTTTAATAAATGATTATGAAATTTGAGATTGTTGTAATTACGATGGTGGTACAAACAGGACTTAACCTAGAGAAAGAGAATTTGCATAATGAATTTTTGAACTTCACCACCCTGGAGGGTGGCTGCCCACGTTGGACAGGGGATGGGGCAAAGGCAATGATCGATTTCCTCTTTTCAGCCGCCATCCCAACTTGCATATGGGCCGGGTAATGATCGAGTGCTTGGCCTATTTAGAGACACCCAGCGTTGATACCAAACAAAGACTATCCAGCCATCTAGAAGGGACATTCAATTGCGCAATGAGCCTACAAAAACGGCAGCATCTCGCTCCCTTCCAAACCTTTTGCCGCCATTAGCTACCTATTACCGACTGATTCCGACCTACACAACCCCTAGCAATATTACTAACCTGAACCTAGCGTTACTTCGTCGCGATCTCATTCGTCGCTCCGATTATTTCGATTGGTGGGACCCCAAAAGCGAAACCATGCTACTCGGCGGAGGCAAGATAGTGCCGTATATTTATACGCATGTGCCTTGCAAAATCCGTTTCTTTCTTTTCGTAGTGTCTCCATTCGCATCGTTTAGATTAGGTTGAAGTTTGGAAATATGAATTACTAATAGAACTCGTCTCGTTTCGTTGAGTTTTAGAGGAACATTTTTACAGGATTCGTTTGATACATGACATATATATATATATGTTTGCCCCAAGGAGGTTTATTTTAGCAACTATTTTTCATAGTTGAGTGTCCTACATGAAGAAATTATAAAATGAAGCAAATTCTTTGTGGTAAAATTGGGTAAGGACGCGAAATGCAAGTGCCAAGCGAGTCAAATTTTGTAATGTATTTTCCTTGTACAGGTCCCTAGAGTCTTGCATCTAGTAGGTTATGTCTAGCCTAGAAAATTTAATCAGTTCTATAAAACTGACAGAATTTCCTTCTATTCATAAACTATTCGATGATAACTTTCTCTAATTCTTGACTTGATAATATAATTATTTCTGTATTACTTACATATATATAAATATATTAGTAGATAAGTACTAAACATGTATAAGAATGAGGATGAAACACTAAATGTCTCAATTAAGAACATACGTGTGATACAATAGTAATATATATGTATGAGTAGTGATGTACATATGTATGTATGTTCTTAATTGTGACATCAAACACTTCATTTTGCAGAGACAGGATTGTGCTAATTTCAAAAACATCAAGATATCCTGTGCCTGTGTCTAACACAAGGCATTTAACATCAGGCAGAATGAACAAGGCTTATCGGCCGCTGCTGGCATCACCCCACATACGTTGCTATGGAAATCCTCATCGAGGATACGCAATGTTCATTGGCCGAGTACTGAGAGGAGCACTGAAGGTCCGGTATCTCCTGCTGGGTGGTGCAGTTGGTAGTGGAGTAACTTTACAGAAGGTGAACATTAATACAACAATACCTTAATGCATCACCTTATCCTTAAATACTTTAATGCATCACCATCAACCTTAATGCCTATCTTTGTGCATCACCCACAATGTGACCAATGTCACACACGTTGCAGAAATATGAACAATGGAAAGAGGTTCTGCCAGATATGAGCTGGTTGGATAACGTGTTTCCCAATGAACAAAAGTGGAAAGACATTCGCGAATCGCTTATGATGGTTAAGAACATTTTCCCGGAGAATATCGAAATTGGTAAGTACGATAACGTCGCAAAAGGACGTATTTGTGTACGTGTGTGGAAACGTATGCGAGGCAAAAACGAAATCAGAGTGATGAAAACCTGGACAAACACGAACAGATCCACGTATAAAGCAACTCGGGGAAACTAAGTATAGACAGTATAAAGAATGGTTTGATCAAAGACTGGACGATGCTATCAAGGCAGCCGAGATTGACCAAACGCAGTCAGATATGGATGTATCCTCCAATCGTGAGTTAATTGCAGATTCCTGCTTGCCATCGTATTGTTATACCTGCAAGAATGCTTGGATTTTTGGAGCTGCTCGAACTTTTCGTCCATTTGACATTTCAATTGGCCTAACATTTTCTTACCCAACTAATTCCCGATTATAATTTTACACAGTCCTACTTTATCAGAATCGATGATACATCGTAGATGTTTTTCTTGATCATTTACAAATTAATATCAGACCGAAACACATGGAATTTGCTGGAGTGTTCCGGTATTGTCTGAAACAACTAACAATCAGCATGCACCTAACATATAAAATCATGTTTCATTTATAATTTCGTGAGTGAATGCAACGTGAACATGACTTGTTCTTTTCCTATGTTTAATATGTTTGTTATGGCAATTCTGCAACATAGGACCCCTTCGGTTTCACCTTATTGCTTTATAAAATGGCATGTACCACGTCTGTATATTCAGTTAGAAATGTATTATTATGGTCTGTTCTGTTCAGGTATATTTGACGCAATCTCAGCAATAGTATCGCAACTTTATTCAGGTGTGTAAAATGTTCGAGATTATTCGCATCTTGTCGTCTGTCCATTCAGCATTTTTTTTCTTTTTTTTTCACGGTTCTGTACAATGGAACTTCATTCATTGAAATATATAGACAAATAGTAGATTAATTTTAATTAACACATAATGAAAATAACATAGTATGCTATACAGTATACAAATGTTGTATATTCATTAGTATCAGTACTATTGATACAGTAGATAGTATTATATAGTATATGTTAATATCTAGTATACCAGATACACTGTATTGCAGTGTAATCTAATCAAATTAAGTAATGACAGAATTTCTGTTTTTATCTGGGCTATATCCCCTCAATAAATGGAGTTCTGTCAAAATTACTCATTGAACTAAATTGTGGATCTCGGACTAAAATGACTAAAAATGCAACAATAAATACTGAATGGGACAGACCCCACGTTTTCGCATCATTTTTTCATTTTCTTTTTTTCTTTTTCGTCATGTTGACATAGAGTTCAATTATTCAGTTATTAACTTTGCGTTAATAACTCACACATCAAACAAAAAACATACCATTAACGAATAATTTTGTTATCTTCATTCTTGTCCTTATTCTAAATTTCGTTTGAGATCACTTTGCCGGAATTTCTAATGCCATCGAATTCGATTCATTCGTGGGCAAAATGATACTGTCCTTTTGGTTTATATTGTACCAAAAGCAATTTATCAACTGTCATCACATGTTTCTACGTAGAAGCAAAGCAGCAGGTGACAAACAATACTGTTGCATTCGCTCGGCCATTGGCTAACGATAACATCGAGGAGGAACGTAAGAAAGCTCGTATGTACATGTATAGGGTATTAATAAAATCCATTCCTTCACCGAAAAGATTTCTAATTGACTGGTGCCGCGATTTCGTTTGCAGAGAAGTCGCAAGAACGACTGAACGCCATGCAGGAGGAGGTGATGCAGACGCAGCTGAAGTACCAGCGCGAATTGGAACGGCTGGAAAAAGAGAATAAAGAGCTTCGAAAACAGATGCTGCTACGTGGCAACCAGAAAATGAGCAACAAGAAAATAAAAGTAATTGAGCCACGATCATACCGTACCACGTGAACTCTCAGTATTTATATCCTCATGTCAAGATCGAATCGTTCTTTCCAGAAATCTTTGATCGACATGTACAGCGACGTTTTGGACGAGCTTAGCGACTACGACAGCAGTTACTCCACAGCTGATCACTTGCCAAGAGTGGTGGTGGTCGGTGACCAAAGTTCTGGTAAAACATCCGTGTTAGAAATGATTGCACAGGCGAGAATATTCCCCAGGTAGAAACTTACTTACTTTTTATAAAATCTATCGTCCCTCTCATTTTTGTAATTATTTCTTTTGTATTTTCATTTTAATCAGAGGTGGTGGTGAAATGATGACGAGAGCACCGGTGAAAGTAACTCTAAGCGAAGGGCCGTATCACATAGCGCAGTTCAAAGACAGTTCAAGAGAGTTCGATCTAACGAAGGAATCGGAATTAGCCGAGTTAAGGCGTGAAGTGGAGATACGTATGAAGAATAGCGTGAAAAATGGCAAGACCGTCAGTCAGGACGTGATATCGATGACCGTGAAGGGGCCAGGCCTTCAACGCATGGTCCTTGTGGATTTGCCTGGTATAATCAGCGTAAGAGATAATTCGTACATAAAACAATAACCACGTTACTTTCCAAGAAGCCTAAAACTTATGATATTGTTGCCCATTGTTGTTCTTTGTCACAACAGACAGTGACAGTTGACATGGCAGAAGATACGCGGGATTCCATTCGACAAATGACCCAGCAGTACATGAGCAACCCGAACGCGATCATTCTGTGCATCCAGGATGGATCGGTGGATGCTGAAAGAAGCAACGTGACGGATCTCGTTGCTCAAATGGACCCCGCCGGCAAACGGACCATCTTCGTTTTGACTAAGGTACAA
Organism: Melipona quadrifasciata; assembly: GCA_001276565.1. NCBI lineage: Eukaryota > Metazoa > Arthropoda > Insecta > Hymenoptera > Apidae > Melipona > Melipona quadrifasciata. The sequence goes on along the minus strand of KQ435798.1, from coordinate 933,497 downwards.
CGTTGGCTTGACAACCTGTAATATCTCGTTCAACGTAATTAATACCATGCGCCATCCGATAGGTAGACTTGGCAGAAGAGAATCTGACCAATCCTGAACGTGTTCGCAAAATATTGTCCGGCAAGCTGTTCCCTATGAAGGCCCTAGGCTACTTCGCTGTCGTCACTGGCAGAGGCCGACAAGACGATAACATACAAACGATCAAAGACTACGAAGAGAAATTCTTCAGAAGTTCCAAACTTTTCAAGTACGCGTTACGCGTTGAATTTACAAAAAAAAAAAAAAAAAAAAAAAATTGACGGCATTAGAACTGTACGGTGGTCCCTTGATCTGTAATTAGCAGATTGTACATCTTGTATTTTATTCCAACGCTTACGCAAACCTCTTATTTCACATACTTTGTGTACTTTTGAGGCTTTAAATTTTTGCATAAGTGCACAGAAATTTTCAATCTTGTAATTATTCAGGTGCCACTGTATCAAATGTATCATTAACAATCGATTAATGGTATGTCGGTTTACTTCTCTGAAATAAAGCTAGACGATTTTTTCGTGGTTTCCAGGGATGGTTACACAGGTCAGGTTACGACGAGAAACCTGAGTCTCGCGGTTGCGGAATGTTTTTGGAAGATGGTTCGTGAGACTGTCGAGCAACAAGCCGACGCATTCAAGGCCACTAGATTCAATCTTGAGACAGAGTGGAAAAATAATTTCCCAAGGTATATAATTTCATCCTTTGTCGGTTCTGTAGCTCGCGTTAAGATAAAATTACTCGAGTTTTGTTTGAAGAATCTTACTATCGTTCCGTTACTCTGTATTTTGTACAGATTGAGAGAATTGGACAGGGACGAGCTATTTGAAAAGGCAAGAGGCGAGATCCTGGACGAGATTGTGAACCTGTCACAGGTCTCCCCTCGGCACTGGGAAGAAGTGTTGATGGTTAGGATGTGGGACAAAGTTAGCATGCACGTGTTCGAGAATATTTACCTACCTGCGGCTCAGGGCGGAAATCCAGGTATAATTCACGGGGACACCGTACAATTGATCTTCTCATGGAAGATTATTCTAATCGTCTTCTGTGATCAACAGGTGTGTTCAATACCACCGTCGACATAAAACTTCGCCAATGGGCCGAACAGCAATTGCCAACGCGAAGCGTAGAAAGCGGCTGGGAATGCTTGCAGCAGGAGTTCCAGAATTTCATAAACCAAGCGAAACTGAAGCCCGACCACGACAATATTTTCGATAATCTAAAAAACGCGGTGGTCAACGAAGCCATGACGAGACATTACTGGGAAGAGAAGGTAAATCTCTCGGATCCTTCTTTAGAAACTCTCTCCACACTCTCTCACATGCTTTACACGGGTAATTTTCTTCAGGCGTCTGAAATGTTGCGAGTTATACAACTTAACACCTTGGAGGACAGAAGCGTGAACGATAAACGCGACTGGGACCAGGCGGTCCGGTTCTTGGAAACCTCGGTGAAAGAGAAGCTGCAAGGTACGGAACAAGTCTTGAGAGACATGCTAGGTCCAGGTCGCAGAGAACGATGGCTCTACTGGCAGAATAAGACTGAAGAACAACAGAAACGCACAGAAGTGAAGAACGAGTTAGACAAGATCCTCTACGTCGACAAAGTAAGAAAACACCTTCAAGTGATTGGGCTTTGATAATGATCTGTGTCTACTGTTTGCTCGCAGAAACATGCCCCCACTCTCACTCAGGACGAACTCACGGCGATTAGGAAGAACCTGCAACGAAACGGCCTGGAAGTCGACAATGAGTTCATTCGAGAAACGTGGCATCCGGTTTACAGGAGATTCTTTCTGCAACAGAGCTTGGCCAGGGCGTACGACTGTAAAAAAGGATATTATCTCTATCACACTGGTCACGAGTCCGTAGTAAGTGTACAAATTATTAGAAAAAAAAAAAGAAAAAAAACTGTTTACTTTCTTAAAATGTTTCATCGGAATCATTGACTTTCCTTGCAGATGGAATGCAACGACGTTGTCTTGTTTTGGAGGATTCAGCAAATGCTTAAAGTCACCGCCAATGCGCTCCGGCAACAAATCATGAATCGAGAAGCTCGCAGGCTGGACAAAGAAATAAAGGACGTATTGGAAGATTACAGTCAAGATAACGAAATGAAGCAGAAACTGTTGGTCGGCAGACGGGTCACATTGGCTGAAGAATTAAGTAAGATCTTTTATCAGTCATGGCATTTCAAATTAAAATTATACATACTTGGTGACATAGACGACAATCGTAAAAAACAGTCTGCTTCAAAACTTCCCTCTAATATTTTACTCATATTTTTCTATTTGTATCTCATTTCAGAACGTGTTAGACAAATTCAAGAGAAACTTGAAGAATTTATTCAAGCACTGAACAAAGAGAAGTGAAGAAGAATGAACTGAGAGTCTAAACATTTGAAACCTATGGGTATGTGATAAGCGCAACAGCCCTGGTGGCTTGTTAAGTGTTAATTTATTTTCTCTGCTAGTCGAGCCGCAATAGACATAGGCTATTTAAGTCTTCTGGTGAATGGAAACTGTTCAATCAAAGATTTGATATAAAGATTTGAAATTGTCACTCTTACTCGCTGTCATTCTAGTACTGAAATTACGACCGGTTTGTACGTGATCGCGGTTTATACAATGTATTGATCCGATTGGGCTGTGTAATAAGTTCGCGATATCTCGACGATGTATTAATGAGTATTATTTGATTGATTATTTTTTTCGTAAATGAATTAAGCGACACTGAAGATTTCGTTCTTTTGTCAAAAAATTGCACGATGAATATTCCACTGTTAATATTTAGTACATGGTGTAACAATGGTGAGTCCAATATTTTCTGCAAAACTAAATAATCCTTTCAGTATTCTAAAATCTTATCATTACTATCAATCATATTTCCAATTTTATATTGTGTTTTAAATATTTAAGACTAATATTATTAGTCTTCGTTTCCTTTCTACTTTTATCAATAAGTAATAAAACAACAGTTTTAATAACGCATGTTTTTAATGTCCTGAAAAATGTAACGTCAAGTGGCAAAAGGACTTATTACACAACCTAATACATTCAGCAAATTTTGTTGACAGAAAGCACCGTTTAGATACGAATGTTGTTAATAGCTAAACTTAATACCAGTACCAAAGCGAACAACTCATCGAAAATTTCTGAATATAGCTAGAGAATAATTGAATGAATATTACATGTAAAATAAAATATGAACTGTAGATTGTGATTAACGCCACTAGGAAAAATGATGCTCATTACATTTTATATATCATCATACAGAACGAATGAAAACGGACATGCGTTTTGTATGGATAGGAAAATCGGAATAAAGAAATAGAAACTAAGGTCTTCGTGTCCATAAACATTTTTCTTTTCAATCACAGAAGTACATGTGTAATAACAATGTCATTTCTTTCTTGTATTTATTCTTCCTTTCTTTTCTTTTCTTTTCTTTTTTAAGGATATGTATGGTTTAAGGTGAAACAATTGATAAACATCGAATATTGAAGAGTGTAATTGTAAGATCGTAACACACCAGAATATCTCTTAACATTCGTAATGAATCCATTTTACGATAGTAATTACGACTTTCAATGCTTCTCTTTTTCCCATGGACACTCAACGGAATCATTAAGTACTTGTGGAATTGAAAATGTGCCTTAATACAAAAGTAGCTCGAGTAATTATTAAAATACACGTTCTCTGCCTAGTATATATTCTCGTGATGTGAAAGAGTATAACGCATTTTTCGTCGAAATTTATCCTTTATACCCTTCGTTTCCATTTATTGGTAATAATGGAGATATTATTAACGGTGGCTTTTTTTTTTTTTTTTTAATATATCACAACATTACAAATAACATGGTAGGAACATTAAAAATATCATTTTCTTTAATTGACGATTGTAAATTACTAGGTCAGTCGGAAAACTACTTTGCTTCATTTTTAGATTCGTATCTATATTTTTTACCTCTTTTTTTTTTCTTCTTTCTTTTTTTATCTTAATTCTGAGTAACGCTAATTTCAAGATAAAATATATCCTCTTCTTTGGTCCGAATGCGTAACGAAATACTCATACGCATTTTACGCATTTTACCGTCACGAGAAACCATAGTACGGCTTTGTTGTGAGCGTTTGTAAAATTCCCTTGTGTGACTAGAAAAAAATTCTATTATTTTCTTATATCAAAATTAAAATACCTCTCTTCGAGCACCGCTTCCGGGACAATTCACACTATTCGAGGAATCGTGTCGACAAGATTGTGCGCATCAACGGGCGCAGCGTTGATCAACGTCGTAGTTGTAGTATCCATTTTTTTTTCCCACTTCTGTCGCCCGTCGATGCGTCAATGCCCACACGTGCTCTCTTAAGTATGCGAACTTTATCATTCGAACAGTGTGAACTTCCTTATTTGTACTTTTTTTTCTTTCTTTTTTATTAACATTGATAGAAGATTAAATAACTATGTATATATTTGGCAGGAATGTTTCTTTCCTCGTTATTTACGGTACGTTCAGAATCGGGCAAGATCAAGAAGACCGACAATCGTACAACGTTCACGGAAAAAATCCCGACCCCGATCCTGCGAGGATAGTTCAAAACAAAAAACTCTCTCTAAATGATAGTCTAGAGCTTCGCGGTACATCTGTTGGGGTTGATAAGCCAGCAAATAATAGCGCAACACTTTTTTTTCTTTTTTCTTTTTTTTTTTATAAATAGGACTGTACCGATATATTGTTATCAACAATAAACATTATGTATATATATATAAATATATATACGAACAATCATTTGGTAATACATCATTGGTAACACGAAGCGCATAATTGGCCGTAAATCGAGGAAAAAAGCGTTTGGACGTGAAATGGACGAAATAAAACGCCGATTTTTGTCTCGTGTGTGTTGCAAACATAGTCGTCCATGTCGGATATCCCGTAGGGCATTCACTCTACTCGCGTCGTCTCTCCCGCGTACTACAGGCGCGCGCTACTCAAACGATTCTCGGACGACAGATTAACATAGTACACGGGAGGGAAGAACGCCACGTTTTTTCGTTTAACGTTCTCTTAGTCTCTCACTCTCTCTCCTTCTTTCTTAACTAAACGTTGAGTTGTGAAACGGGGATGCGTAGGCTTCCCCGACAACAGGGATGAATTACACGCTAACCGTGTTTTTAGTATTGTCCACGTACGGAAGTGAGTGGAAGACACCGAGCTCATCCTCTTCCGTCTCCCCAGTATTGGAGAAGGAACACGATGGCTCGTCACTGCCCGTGGTCCCCGAAGTCTCCGGGAGAAGGGACGTGCGTTCGGTCACCATCCTCCAGCCCTGTGCAGAGGCACTTCTGCCGCGTACCCTGCGGCCTAACGAGGACCTTAGTACATCAAAATGCTCTTTAATGTCATTATGAACGTCCGACACGTCCCACATGGCCCTTGAAAAGATTAAGCAGATTTTTTAATACTTAACGCTAACGTGAGCAGCGCGTGTGAAATGCACGTTAAATTTCTACGGATTGCCACGCACATGTGGTCACGGCCGTGATTATCGATCGCGATCTATAGGAAGCAGTGAATAATGGGCGACTCCTTGTTGTGTATGAAACACTGAGAGCAAGTGTTACGTTATGCGATAATTCAAACAACGATTTTCATATTTACATTTTATCGTTAACAGATTTCAGTGGAATAGTATCGTACATTTTCTGACGAGATTACACGTATCATTTCGCTCTCAATAGTTCATATTAAACAGAACAGGTTATACTGTACTGTAGTGGCTGGATAGCTCTGTACTTACTTTTTGTATTTCTATTTTTGGATTTTTAATTATCCAGAAATAAAATAAACTCTAACACGAAGTAATTTATCTTTTGCGTAAAACAATGACAAGCACTACTGTGATAAATTACTAAAAAAAAAAAAAAAAAAAAAAAAAAAAAAATAAATACGATAAACCGAGGCAAATTTGTGGGTAAATTATACCGCAGTGCGTTCTGTAGAAGCGACTGTTTCGAACTCTGCGAGTTCGACTACGAGATAGCACGAACGATCAATAACGAGAACACGCCCACGAAAAACCATGAACAACTTTTAACGAAGATTTCATTACCTGAATGCGTCCCACCACGTCTGGCCCCGCGCTGGATTCACGAAACACTTGTATGAAAAACTAAAATGATGGGCCAGCGCAGCCATAAACATCTCAATGCAGATTAAAAAATCCTGAATGTTCGAGGATATATTTCTGATATCCTCCGTGTCACTCGTGTTAAAAATACTTGATATCACACCGAAATTCACTAGGAATGCAACGATCACACCCTGACTATAAAAACCAAGTATAGTGAAAGTCCACCTCTGCCATCCATTCAACAACTTAACTCTCTGTCAGCGAACTTACAAGAAAGAGAAGAATATAACCGCTTTGATACAAAAAAACTTCCTGATCGGTTTGATTGGTTTCAACGTTTCGGCGTTGGCACGGTAGAAAAGCACCAGACAGTACATGGCAACGAACTGAGACAAATTATTTACAGCAACCAGATATGGAAAAGCTACGTCCGTCCGGAACTCACCTTCCCCATACACTCCGTTCAGATCACAGATACTGAAAAAGAAACAGTATCGATATTTTATTACAAATGAATCACGTAACTCCAAAATGTCAATGTTTGTGCATCCCTCGTGTACGTACAAAGATATCAATGACGTCAGAGACCTGACCGCGGTATACTGCAGTATTCCATGCTTGCACTTGTGTACGAACTCCCTTCCCATCTCCCAATCGTGTAAGCAACAAAACGGGAACGAGTGATGCATCTGGAGGGATTTGGACCTCTCGTTCGGTTTCTGCTCGTTGGGTCTCTCATTGTCGGATTTCTCCTCATCGAGCCCCTCCTCGTCAGGTCTCTCCTGATCGAGTATTTCCTCGTGGGCTCTCTCGTCGATGGCTCTCTCCTCGTACGATCTCTCATCGGGTCTCTCCTCGGGTCTCGCATTCACATAGGCCAATAAATACATCATAAAATTGTAAATCACATACGCCTCGTAGTACTCTCTCAAATTGTCAACGTATATGCCACCCTTCGAGAGCATCAAGCCGAGCCACTACAAGAATTTGAAAAAGAGAATTCGCTTTTAGAATTGAGAGGTACACACTGACACGTGTACAGAGTTATACCCACAGCATTCCCTGCGTAAATTGGTACCATCCATAATATTCAGAGTAGAGAAGATTTGATATTGCGTGTGAACAAGTGTTGCACTCTTTTGGAGAATCTTGTGTCAGCTGACACAAGATAATATTAAAAAACGGGCTAAAAAGGGCTGTATAAAACTAAAAATTTATAGAATATTGTATAGAAAATTGCATAGACTGTAAAATATTTCATACATACTGATTAATTTCTATGCACCAATATTTTTAATAAAGACATTATGACATTAATATCTCCCTGTGATTATATACATATCTTCTCAAGTTTGAGAGGGAAGTGAACTCTGATATACCACATGCTCATGTTACAACGTATCATTTTCTTCTCACAGTGAATTCAACTGTTTCAATACTGCAATCGATTGTGCATGTTTCTTGTGACAAAAATTTCGTTTTGTTAGACAGCGAATAAAAGAAGATGGAACTTGATATTTGCAATATTTGTATTTATATGTCAACGTTAGTAACAATATTTTCAACGTTTGTTGAAATAAGTCCCAACGTTACGATCTTTCTCAATTTATTTCGACGACATTCAGTTAATTTTCTCTTGAAAAATAAAATACAATACAAAACGACAATTTTTTTACTAAAAATCTGAACCTATGTCAAAGGCAATCTTGACGTGACGTCAAAAAAAAAAAAAGAAGGATCGATCAATAAAATTGCCACTTTATGTAGAAAAGGATACAAAGGATTTCGAAAAAAGTCCAAAACCATGATTCCGAGTTATTTAATATTTACGTTCATATTGAAAACTGAAATATTAAAATACTAAACGCAATATTGACTGTAACTTTGAGAAATATGTAGTTCAAATTAATCAAAAATTCCTTCGTTGACTTTCTCTTCGAATTCCCCTGAAAAAAGTTTTTTCGTAACGTAAGTGTCAAGTGTCACTACGCAGGTAATAAGTGCGTACACGTAGATACATCTACTATCGTAAGTTATATAATCGATAAATACATTCTGACTGTACTGACAAACTAATTAATTGCAAATTAACCTTATACAACGAACAAAAGTATCTCATTAAAAAAAAAAAATGCAGATCACTTGAAACTGTTACAAAACACAACGATTATTTATACTTACCAAGATCTATAATTCATATACTGATCTGTATTCACCGATATTTGATAAATATGTCGAGTGTCACGATGTAATTCGATTTTCAAAGAAACTAGAGAGAAATTTAAGACTGATCTGACAGTCGACCACAAAGCGAGACACACTCGAATGGCGACCGTACATGTTTCCAAACACGAGGGCAGCAATACCAAACACCAATATTGATCGGAGGAGTTATTGACTCACCTTATAACGTGTTTCTGCAGTCCAGGATGCGTGTAATGTATCATATGCTGGACGATTTCGTACAACGCGATGGGCAATGTAAGAAGGACGAAAGCACCACCAATTAGAGCCGCTTGATTTTTCTTCTTGTTGTTGGCCCACGTCGAGGTGGCCAATAGGATCGGTACCAAGCTAAGTATTGACACAGCGTAGAGACCAGCTGAAACTGGCAAAATCCACAGTCTCCAGTGGCGACACACAGGAGCCATGACTATTCAGAAATTCTACGACAATATTATATAATTTCAATTTCGAATTTCATCACCACTAGGAAAAAGGGTGGGATGGGTGGAGAGAAAAAAAAATCACAGGAAACAAGTATTA
>KQ435798.1:894448-910356 GCA_001276565.1 Melipona quadrifasciata | reverse complement strand
GAAATTTCTAACAGACAATTGGTTTGTTCTTCAATTTCTGACAACTGGTTTCTTCTGCAATTTCCAAAAACCAGTTGTTGGGTTTGTTCTTCAATTAGAACAGAAACGGTCTGGCCAATAGCTTTTCTCATCTCAATAACAGTTACCACATCGGCTCTTACAAAATAAAGGATATGAAGAAACAGTCAACTGGAGCATATGTGAAAACTTTCACAGATGCGTATTATGCGTTGTTGACACAATTGCTAACAATGAAAATTCATTAGCAACCGTTGATCGATCGACAAGGCTCCCGCATCTGAGATTCGTGCACCTTGCTGCGCATGAAAGTCCTGACAGAACGGGGAAAAGAGATTTCAAACGTCTAACGTGCAATATCTTCTTAACATGGACAGAAATGAAATTACCTGAAAAAAGAAAGGGGAAGATGTAGGTGTAATATATCTCAAAGAATAGAACTGTCGTACCAAGCATTGTGTACCTGTGAAACAAACAACAACTTCTAATTTGATTTGTCGCACAGTTATTGCACTTTCTATCGCAGTTAATTAAATCAACCAATTATGATGTAATTTGAGATCAAATTATTGTCAGCAGAGTTTACTGAAACTTCAGTATACTGAGACTTCTTTCCAGATGAATCTTCAACTATTTAGTGATGTATAAATCGCGCTACGATCTACGCAGACGCGTTCCAACAATTACTTGTGTTGGACTTCCTTACTCTCGGCTTAAGATTATCGAACTTGACTAACTTCCAGACTGTGATGTTCTCTAACGATTCGTAACGCCTCGGGGGGACTGTGTATCAATAAATCAATTACGTAGCGTGATTCATCTTTCCTGATTAATCGCAGGGTTCTCGAAGATCGCGTGGCATATTCGCGGTAATTTGTTAACACATTTTCTTCACTCTGTAGAGGGAGAATTGAGATTTATGAGCCACGGGGTTCATCGGTTGGGAGACAGTAATTAATCATATCAATTAGATGGACCACTTCTTAATTACATCAAACGTTTGCAACATTGAGTTAAATTAGTTAATTTTTACGAAACTAAATTCGAAATAAAAATCACCACGTTAAATTCCGAGATCTCTGGACCATCTCTCCTCACTGTAAATTTCACGAAAAAGTTTCTTAATTTTTAAGAAAAGCACTTCATGATTTCAACTCGTAAAATTGAAAATTGAACTCAAAGCCTTTTAAAAGTTACTCGTTATTCTTGTTCAAGAAATACATACCTGAAGATAAAACATGTTGCGAAATGAACCAAAGGCCCGAAATTACTGAACTTAACTCACGCACCGCTTTTTTTTCTCGAGAAGAACACTGCGGAAAGACGAAGAAGACCAGATCTTTATGAAAGCACCATGGATTTTAATAGATTTTCTCGTGGAGGAATATCTCTCTATGCAATCGACTCGAAGAGGCATCAAGAAAATAGAATTTTCAATCACCAAAAACTGTGCAAATGTTGGAAAACAAAATTGCTTCAGAGACACAGAAATATATTAAATTTTAAAAATTCTTCTTCACGAACGTAACAGTAAAAGACAAAACTCGATACAGATTGATTAAAAAAAAAAATTTTCAAACGAATTGAATTTAGGCTCTCTGGCTTCAAACTGTGGCATTCTTCTATACTGATGAATTAATAATAAAAATCTCCAAGTTCCAGACCAGAAATCCATAATTCATATAATTCCATCAAATCTATAATTTTAGATTAACCAAATTAACTTCCAAGTTAGAGAATTTAGATAAAAAATTTTGTTCGTTTCAGTATCAAACTTTCGTACAAATTTTCCAACAAGTTTTGAAAACTAGAATTCTTTTCTCAAGTTCTCGAAGGCTCTCGTTGGCCGATTGCAAGATGCCAAGAACAAACAAAGGTGAGGAATATTGAGAATATCAAGCCATTGTGTCGACTCGAACGTCTCGTAAGTATAAAAGGGTAAAGAGATTATAGCTTCCAATAGATTCTGTCTAGAATGGAGTCGTAAATAACCGCGGTTTCCATGAAAACGCACGCTTCTGTGTTAAAGGGTTGCGAATAGACCTCGGCGACATTTCACGGCAAACCACACCCTTTGTATTCATCACATGCGTATACACCACTCCCTGGGAATCGCGAACTTTTCGATTCGAAATTCTTCACACGTTTTCCCGCGGTACAGATCAAAGGAATGTGTACGTCTGTCTCTACATTCCTCAGTCGACTTCACTCGCAACAAGAATTACGTGTGAACTATTAATCGTAATTTAGAGATCAGAGAGTCCCGTAACGCAGAGGTGAGCGACTTAAAAAAAAGAAAAAAAAGAAAAAAAAGAGATAGAAGAAAATCTCAAAATACTCCGAATTTAGAAATAAAAAATTCGGCAGGATCGGGTTACTTTTTATAAAAATTCAGTTACTCCTTCTAACAAAACGTTCGCGTATTTTTATACATCAACATCATGGAATGATACTGTCGAAATTTAGTTTTACACAGTAACTACACTGCTATCCGTAAAGTCCTCATTCAGCCACCAAACGAGAAAACTACCACCCCTGTAACTCTAACAGTCCAAAGAGCTCACGAAGAACAGCACTTTGTGAAAAAAAAAAGAAAAAAATATTGAATCTCCGGTTGACAGAACACCGTGATCACCAAGAGGGGATGATGGTACTGATCGGTGAAATATCACCGAGGTTTGACGAGATCTTTTCCTTGGAGCTACTGTACTCGAATTCAGCCCTTACGAATTCACGATATTGCGATCCCGACGAGGCACGTGTGTCTCGCTGTTGCACGATATCGATGCACTCCGGCACGGTTGTGAATAAAGTCAGTAGGTAACTGGCCGGCATGCTGGCAGGTTGGGTTTATATAGCGTGGGTCTAATAAGATGATACTCTTGAACGCGTGTTGGGACCGGGGCCCCAACAGAAGAACAGAAAGAGGGGACACACCGTTGATGAGCGTTGCCTTGTTTCGCCTTACCTTGCCTCACCTTGCCTTAGAACCTTGCCATCATCGACCGAGGCGAGCGCGAATCTTGCACCACTTTCCTCCTTCGCCAGCCGTCACTTTACCTTTGCCTCTGTCCTCTCGTTCATCGACTCGCCTTTTAGCTTTCCACCTGTTTCTTTCCTTCTTATTTGCCATTATTGAACTTATTTTCATAAGTTTGAAAATTTATTAACATCTGACTGATCTTGCAATCAGGGATTGGGATATGTTTTTTGATAGATTGACCAGAGGAGAGGAAGATTGGACAGAATTTTTCTTCCTTCAGGTATGTCACTGTAACAATTACAATAATACAAATTCCAGAGATCGAAGTATGGTTGAAAATTTTGAGAAAGAACAAGTCTAAATTTATCTCTGCATGTTATACCTGATGTTGATACTTTGTAGTGGCAGTATTAATTAAATCAATACTTTGCCTCAAATGATCCTCTAGGAACGGCAAATTTCAGTTTCGACTGAGATCATTGACGTGATCGATGACTGCAAGAAAAGAGAACGAAGTTCGAAACACTTCAGCGTGATCCAACCTCTCCTACTCTCCATGCACTTCTATGAAATATCAAATTCTTTCCGATACGTAGTACGATATTATCGATGGAACGACTTCTCCATGCTGCACCTTCGAGGCTAGAAGTCAGCGCGCGCGCCTCGAAATATCATTTGGATCGCACTGATCCGGATCACTCTTCCCACGATATTGCTAAAAGTGCAGTCGGAAATCTGTCGCATTCATTTTGTTTCGTGTTTTTTTTTCCTTCTTTTTTTTTTAACAAAATGCATCGTTAAATCAACGCGGTGCCGCAATTTTGATCCTTCTCACCGATTACTTCACGCAACGTTTCTGCAGGTGATGCATGCATAGTCGACGCCCTTTTAACTAGTTCTCTGCGTTACTGGCGACCATAATTAATGAAACTATGACTAAATTTACGACGATAATCATCACGTTTTGGTTGCAGAAGCGGATTAATGCTGCACAGGAGTGCCAGAACTGCTGCAAATGGTACGTCCCCCGTCATTTTTCCACTAGGAGATTGTGCACTTCAGAAGATTAGTGTGAAACGTTAGAAAGTGAAGCTGGGAAAATGGTTGGACGAGATGTCCTCGATCGATACACGCTGTACAATGAAGACACTGTAATTTGGGAGAATGCTTGATTCAGGCGAAATGTTGATTGACAGAGAGGATATTCACGAACTGGTACGGAAGATACCCAAGTCTGAAAAGAGAGTAAAATTATTAGATTCAGTGGAATTACTAGACTACGAAAATTTATTATTGAAAAACGCAAAGCACGCTACAATTTGAGAAGGCGGTTGGACGAAATGAAATACCGACTCTTCAAGATGTCCAAATCCGATCTTGAGATTTGGAAACGCGAATCTGAAAAAGAGAGAAAGAGTAATATATCTATTAGAAAGTATGGGGAATAAACACACCAGCGACAGAAAAGAAGAGCAATCTAGTATCATTAGAAAATACTTCTGAATGTAGAACCGAGGCATTTCCTCGGCCGTGAAAGGGTTGAAGCAGCTTCGCGCTCTGCCCTGACCCGATCTTCCCTGCGGTTCTTGGATGCATGTAAGGCTGGGCATGGATGCATGTAAAGAGGCAGATTGCTCGCCGAGCAATTCCGAGCGTGCGTATTCGCGCGTGCCTTTCTCCGCTTGCTCACTGGATTCCGTATACCTTGGATGTGCTGCTAATTCCGATCACATGGTTCTTTCTATTTTCCCCGTTTCCTTTAACAATGCAAATTTTGTCCATTATGAATCGTGAGTCAAATTGCCAATTAATTTAAACTATTCAACATAATTCCGTTCGAAAAATATTAAATGGTAATTTTAACCACGACGCAGAAGAAATATTATTAGTAACATTTCACTTGGCGACATTGAGATTTTTCAAGATTTCATCAAAGTCCTCGGTAACTGAGGATCTTTTCCTTTCGCTTTCGCTTTCGCATGGCATGCAAGAAAATGTAATGAGGCACATACCGATCTGCATAAACCGTATGAATAACTGAACAGTAGGAATAACTCAACGCCCACCGCGCAGACGTAGACACGGATTTTGCGTCATTCTTATGGAAAAGTTGGCACTCGAGAGGACATTACAGCATGTATTCGTCAATGAATTTTTTTTCTGAATCACGCCGATAGTGGGCGTAACTGCGATGGGTAATTATCTGATAATTCGTGTAACGACATTCTAACACCAGTTTCGCAACAGACAGATGCAACCTACTCGAGATGGATGTCCTCCTCCCGGATAGATGCCCAGGCAAGTGTGCTTGCATTTTGCAACGTTTTCCGCACCACTTCCCACGATCGACGGCGCGTAACTTCTTTCATACGCTCCGTGTTCGATAATGAAGGAAGATCGTCCAGATCGATGATCCACGGGATCTCGTGGTAATTGATTACTAATCACTAGTTACTCTGCATCATTATTTGCATTGGAATTCTGTTATTACTTTCCAGAATTGCAAAAGTCATTAACGGTTGGTGAGGATGGTCTAGATTCAAGATAGATGACTTTTAGGACCTACGCTACGTTGGAAAATAATTCTAGAAGCATTCGATAATACAAGACGATAATTTGAAAGGATGATCTAACAGAAATGGGATCTGGGATCTGTTACAGATATTGAAGCTGGAGCTGAAACGCAGTATTTCATGAGGAACAATTTCTCTTTTGAATTTGTTATACATGTTTGCATTAGATTTCCCAAAATTTGTATTACTATTATTTTTTCTTTGAGACTTTCAATTATGCATCTTACACTCTCTTTTATCAAGAATTCTTAAAAAAATAAAAATTGCAAAAGAGATGAAACGTCCAAGAGCAGAATAATCGCAGTCGATGCAATAATCCATGAAAATGCAATCCAAAGCCCTGTGCGATGTGAGCTAGGATCATTTATTTGAAACGAATGAGTGGTTAAGAAACTGTGGACCAACAAATCCCATAACCTGTTACCCCATAGGTAATTTCTCCAGATAAATCACAGAATTTCACACGCATATACCACACACATTCCATGCGATCACTCGTTGATGATCCAACCCAATTTGTAATTAAACTCTAAAACAGCAGCACAAAGCAATTAAGACTCCAGCACACTGTTGATTTCTGACTATCAACTGTTTAAATGTCAGAAGTTGAAGTTATGATGCCTGTTCATTTTGCATAAAGCAGGCCATTGTCTTATTTACATCACATTTATTCAAAATGTTGCAGAATATTAACTTTACGGGTATAAATTAGAACTAAATCACAGACAAGAAGATATCATATAATTTAACATTAAATTAAATGTCAATGTATAAATGTTTATTAAGGATTGAGGATAAATGTTTATTAAGAATTAAACATAAATGTTTGCTTGAAGCTGGATTAAGAAGGGGGAAATATTGGCTGAATAAATTGCGCATTGATTGCAAAATATACCCAAAGGAAAGGTGATTTTAGAAATTTGAAAAAATAAGAGATTGGATTTCAATAAATTTTGCTGAGAACATTAATAAATTGATTTAAAAATAATCGTAAAACTGAGATTCTGAAGAGAGATAGGATTTCAAAAATTATTAAGTTAAATCTAATCATTAGTACCAGTATTGGTATTTCAGTGTAATACCATTTTAAATTTCATTATAAATTTAATACTGAATACTATTAATGTTAATCAGTACAAATACAACATTATTGAAAAATAGCATCGTATTGCAACAGTACTGAGCGATGCATTTCTAAGAAATTTAGAACTACAGCAACCAATGATGCGACACTAGCGCCACACGAACCATAACTAATCTCGCTAGTCCACAACATACACTTTATCATTGATTTATATATACTTGTTTAATAATCATTTACAACGTTGAATATTTCGTTTGTTCGTAACGTGAAAGCGTCAGTGAGTTTCTACAAAGTACATAAATAGTAGTTCACTTTGGTCCTCAAGGAAAATCGAATAACAACTTCTTCAAGTTGTCCAAATTTTATGCTTTTCCACGATCAGTTCGATTTCTTCGCAGAGAAAGCGGGCGAACGGAATTCCAAAGCGTAACATCGAGCGTAAACTTATGAAACGGCATCAGCGGGACAATCGTCGAATTTATTTTTACTGCGCGGAATCGAAGCCGGTGGAACCTCCGCGGAAGGAAAAAAAGAGCCATGGTGGCGCCAGTGTATCTCGTGCGTTGCGTAATCACGCGATCCGCAGAGGCGGCCTTAAAAGTGGAAAACTTTTTAAGATTCCAGGATCGTAAAGCGAACTAATTGCTCGATGCCGCTGATGGGTGTCGACTCATGAGAAAGTTTTCTCTTTCAGTTTAATTTTTCCACGGTCATCAAGGCTTCCAACGTTCGCCTGCCCCTCCTTTGTTTTGATGGAAAAGAGCGGATTATTTTCTAATAATTCTTCGTCGATTGTCTCACTTTAACTCCAACTTTGGAAGACACCCAACCTAGGTCAAGGAACATTTCGACGTCATTAATACGAAAAAACGTATGCCTTCAGCTCCTAAGCTTCATATCTTTAATTGATCCAATAACAAATTTTTGAATTTTATTAGAATTACCATTCAGATGAAAAAGCGAGATGTACAAAAACATTTACAGGTATCTCTGAAAACTAGTACCTGATTCGAATCTTATTCAAGGATTATAAAAATTCTGTCTTTTCTCTCACAATCTAGACCTAGTGGACCAAAAATTAATGATTGAGATAGATTATCAAATTAAAAAAAGCGGGATAACACTATTGAAATTGAAATATTCCAAATTTCAAATAATCTCCCAATTTCGTTTCGTAATCTGTTCGCGTTATACACAGTAGAATTTCATTCCAATAAATTAAATTCCACTGTACGTACTGTTTACAGTAGCTTCGAGCCTCTTAAATCGTAATTGAACTGGAAAATATATCTCTATCGTGGAAGTGTTTATTAACTGAACGGTAGAAGATGAGAGTAATCAACGTAAGTAGTTATGGTTGCAACTACCGTATCGAATTGGACTGACATGCGGTAAATTTGATGAAATATCTATGTTACGTGGGGAATCTCATAATTACAGTCGAGTAGTTTTCAATTGTCATGGGAATGAAAAGTAAAAGTGTACCATTGCCAAGATATATTGCTAGAATACGTCATTCAAATAAATTTATAATAAATTAAATTAAATTCTGATTTTCTGACAACCACAAAATTTATAAAAAAATTCTACTTCGTCCTTGTCTGAGATTTAATTCTTTTCAAATTAAAAGTTATTTCAGTTAAAATAAGTTAAACTTTAACTTAACCTTATGATACAATTGTTTAAAGAAGCAAAATACAATAATATTTTTCTCTTCTCTAAAATATCTTACAATAAATAAAAGAATGAAAATAATATCATAATTATCCAGAATATGCATTGCAGTCGAGTTGAAAGCATTCAAGATGTAGATACAAAGATAGCGGATGACGAACCGGGTGCACTTACACGGGAGCTTCGGGAGAGAGAGAGGTTTGTCTCTCTCCTGTCACTGCCGATTCACGTGCGCTCACCAGACGTTTTACAAGTCATGGGCGGACCATGCGACGGGCACTTTAATAATGTCTAATAACGTGGTGTGTAATACGGAGATATTATTTTTCAAATGTTGCAATTCCACGTTACCGTTCTTTTTAACAGAACGCAAGCTGTATCAAAAGCTAATAATTCAGTAACCTTTATCTTCAATGGTACTATTATTATTTCAATTAAAACATCTCGTATTCCATCTTAATAATCAATGCCGGGTAACGTTTCACTCAAATAATTTAAACTTCATTGACTTCATTACAGTGATTGAATCTTTGGAAATGGCGAGGTAAGCTTGAACTTGGAATTGTCATATTCAGACTATCATTTAATATATACGTCGACCCTTGTCAAGAAGAAGTTTGAATGGTTGTGGATGATTGAAATTGTACGTGGAATTCAGCGTTGACGTGGGTGATCCGTCTACACCCTTCGTAACGTCACCCTTGACACAATTTCCAAATCTGATTCATCATCATCTTACTGGAGACACAAGTCTGTTGTAAGGTCTTCAATTTTTTGCGTCGATCCATTATGAAATGTACATTTGGACAAAACCTACGGCTATTAAAAATTAATTTAATTAAAGTCCCATTCGGATAACATGTAGTGCATTTCAAAAGTAGGAAAATCTTTATGCCAATTAAATGGAAAAATATAGAAAATATTTCAATTCTTTTGAATGATCTTCAGTCCTCCCATGATCGTCTCATTTTTCGCTTTTAGCAAGAACATCATATATCTCTCCTAAAATCAAAATTATTTAACAAAATCAGTCAAAACATGGTATCCCCTTACACATAGTACTTCTATTAAATTCTATTAGAATCTACTCAAATATGAAAGAAAATTGTCAGTCGACAAAATTTTAAGTTACGAATCTAACAAAGACTCGTGAAAATGCTGGAAAACGTTGGTCAGGATTCTCAAGTGATTCGCACTCGAGCACTCGAGATCTGACGGGAGGAGACGATGTGACGGAGCACCCAGATTCTTGGCAAGCAGTAGGTCATCCGCGACTAGAACGAGGAGTTTTCACTTTCATCGTGACCGAGGGAATGCCTACTTACTTCGATGCGCAACAGACAAAGGCGTCACGGCGCGAAGAACCCGGCTAACTATGACACGCAACTTCGACATAGGATCGGATATTCATAACCTTCCATTGAATTCGCGCACTCGTGCGAACTCTACGTTCCACTTGGCCTCTTCCTCCGCGGCACCTTGATGTGAAAAACGCCGAGATCTGACCGTTACAGCTGGCCGCTGGAACATCTAATTGCAGTCGTGTCGACTGTAAATCATCAGTTTGGAAAACAAGGGTTTTTCCTTTGACAAGCCTGTACTGTCAGCAGAAATTGACGGTTAGGTGAATGCATATATTGTAGGTTCGATCATGTATCTTACTCGAGTTAATATTGCAGAGAAACATGCAAAATTTAAAATTTTAGAAAAATCTGAATCCCCAATTTAGGGGGATTTAAAAATTGAAAATCTGATATTTCAGAATCTTTAAGGAAAATTAAATTTGTTTAAAAGCATGGATACTGGTATTATTGTTAGTTTCTAAATCGAAGTTACGGTGTAAAATTTATGTTATAAAAGGCATATCAAATAATAAATATTACTAGAGTTTGCGACGCATTAGGATTTCTTCATGTTACCAACTATTTAGCGTGAAGAGTTGGCAGTTACATCGCTGGTGCGGTTAAATGTCAATGTCAAAATATCCGGTTGATTATCACGAAAAAGGAAACCGGTGATTTTCACGGTACACCGTGTTGAAACGGGGACACGCTTGTTTAGGGTCATCACGCATCATTACGTAGTGAACCTCATAGCGCTCGTCATTACGCGAGTAATAGATACCTTTTAATGTACAATCAACATTTTTGGAATTCAAGTAAGTGAAGTATGTGTTGACTCTAGAACTTAAAACTGTAGAATTGGGAAAAATCTGTAAACAATCAGCAAGAAAAAAAAAAGTACCTGCAAATAACAAAAACCTGAAATCCTAGAAAGTCTAGCAACCTGAGAAGTTTAGAGTTCAAAGTTCTAAAACTTAATTAAAAAAACTTAAGGCCCAAAATTTTTAAAGTTACATACGAGATATGTTAAAATTTAAAGACGTTCTCGACGAAGAAATTTCGTGGAAGAAAGGCCAAAATTTTACAGTACGCTCTTCTCAATTCCGTTCTATGATCAATCTGATGCCAACTTCAATTCTAAATTTCCAAACATAAATAGCATTTAAACGTCAATTAGAACAAGAAAATGGACGCAATCTTTCTTCTGAATCTGTTCGACTGTTTCATCATTGATTTCTCTCTCTCTCTCTCTCTCCCTCTCCCCCTCTCTCGTGGCCAAATCGATGGAACGAGTTCGCGAGGATTTTCCAAGCGTGGCAACAGTTCACGTGGAGGATCTAGACAACTGTACCAGACTCAACGAATATTTTTCTTTTCACAGGACTCTCATAATGGAACATCTTCATCACGCAACTTCTCGCACGCTCGTTCGCACTTTGCCTATTCCTGACTTGTCTTCTTTTCCTTCTGCTTCTTCCTCACGACTCGGATCATTCGAAACGCTCCTGACATTTCGGTCACCACCAACCTTAAAGTCGTTAGCTGTGGTTCGTAGCTTGCGTGACCCGTCTTGTGCAAGTGAGCTGATCTAAATCCTGAAACAAACTCGGGACTGCAGTACGAGAATAAGTAACAAGATTTAATGGCATTCCTCCTTAGGACGCGTAATAAATTGTTGCAATTTGAAGTATTCGAGAAAGATCGGGGAACTTGGCGGTGTGAGAATATAACGTCGAAGATGTCTTGGAAAATTGGAAATGCCGAGAATCGAAAATTTCAGGAGTCTCGAATCCGGAGACTCGTAAGTCGAAATGTATTTGAGAACTCAGAATTTTGGTACTGCAAATTTTTATAAGTTCGAAGCTTAAAAATTGGTTATTCCAAAAAACTCCAAACTACTAACGCGAAAACTTGAAATCTTTTGAAATTCGAGATCTTCAAGAATTAAAAAAGTGTGAAATTCTTATAATTCGGAGAATGAAATTTTGTTCGACCGAAGCCACTTCCGTTTTCACCATAACACTTTGCATTTGCATTCCGATCTCGTTCGTTAATAAAACGACGCCGCGTTGAACTTTTACTTTGCCTTAAACTTTAAGCACATCACATCGTGCAACCGCGCATCGGGCTCTTTGTTTATTCTCATAAAGGAGGTGAACAGAGGAATGCTATTATAGTCCTCCGGGTTATCGTCAATCAGTCTTTCATCAGGATAATTAAATGACTTTTTCAATACCCGTTTTTAAGATTCACTTTCCTCGCATCGTGTTACGTGTCTTGTTTCTCAGAGGACCACAGAAGAAGTGAAGCACAATTTAATCTCTCACCTGGACATACTTTTTCACCGAATGAACATTTAGTGTAGCTCTTGAAAGACTTTCTCACGTTTATGTAAAAATGAAAACGTTTGATACAGGGTGTTGAAAAAGTCAGATCTTACACATTTATATTCTTAAAGCCTGGAATGTAAAAGTTAGTTTGATAGTGCTTCTTGCTGGAACATAGTCGAAGTTAATTTTAGATTTAATTTACATTATATATAGATAACTACACTTGTCAGTGAATTAGTGTCATCTGTCACAGATTTCTAATTTTATACATGTTTTTAACACCCTATACACTGAAAACCCGAAAACTCTTCATATGGATGTTATTCGTTCAACCAGATATAAAGAACTGACGATTGTGATGAAAGAATTCGGTAGTTCGACAGTCTTAAAATGTTCATTAGCCCACCAAATCCACGATTGCGTAAGGCACCAGCGGTAATTGCCATTTATACGATCGCGTAATTTAATGATAATCTTTTAAACGCGCGTATCATTCCCGAACTTAACTCTCGGAATTCAGAACAATGAAAATAAAATGTGATCTGATCAATTACGCAATCGTACCTTTTCCCTCGATTTTTAATCTACCTTCACTCAAGCGTGTGTTACTTTCTCCTGCAATAACTAAAATGTTTTACACTCCCGCACAAATTATAAATTAATTATCTCAGTATTATATATTTTCCTGACTTTGAGCATCATGACCCAAGAAAAGAGAGATCGAAGAGATCTGATAAATAGATAATTGAAACCGAACTTTTCAACTCGCTTCCTGAACTTATTACAAATCGATAATTTAAAATACCGTAACAATCTAATTTTGCCACCATCTGGATACTTTCCATTTGAAAAATGTATTTTCTCACGATCGACAAAGCCTATTAAATGCTGAGAAGACTCATTATTATATACCTCGCTCGTCCTCTACCGCGCTCAATGGCTCAATTATCTCGGATCAAACCCCTATTTTTTTCCTCGATCTACAACACACAGTATCGGTTATGCGTCACTGGAACAATCTCACCGGCATTTCCAAGTTTGTAAAATCCTCGCTTGCGGACGTATCACGCGCCCCCTCCTGCATCGTTCTCGTCACTGTAATTGCTTTACGACGGAGGCGAAGACGCACGTCAGCCAGCAACCGTGGATTTATCGTCGTATCGCGCGCCGACACGCGACAATTTATGCGACACAGAGGTGAAACTGAATACGAGGACGAGTGCTCAACGTTCCCCCCCTCCCAGTCCGAGCCTGCAACCCAGTCGGATTTATGAAACATCGAATTTCACTGCCCAGGACCATTGATAATGATCGTTGGAAAAATAACTGCGCGCCGTTGGTAATAAACTTCACGATCGCAACTCGCCGAGTTTGTTCGGAATCGAATTAAGAACAATAAATTCTACGTAGGGACGCAGAGATATTCCAGGGATATGAATATTCGCAAGAGCGTAGAATGAATTATCAACTGAAACCAATGTTTATGGGTAAATTTCTAAAATCTAATACAGAAAACGTTATAAAGATAAACTAAACTGATTTCAGACCATCCAAAGTCCAAGACCAAAGAAAGAGCAAAAGATATACTCGAAAATGAAAGAATCCATTTACACTGTACTTGAATTCGAGTCCTGCTCTACAAACCAATTACATCACGAGTACCTAGAGCGTCATACCACAGCACGACACAGTCTGGTGTTCTCCTATTTGCTCCAGCTAACCTTAAAAGGGAGTCGATGGAAGACGCGAATCTAATTAAAAACTTTTTCTTTTCCTGAGGATTCCCCGGCACGGTCGAACGGCAGAGGCAGGCAGAGTTGCAGAGTCTGGTCGGTATCAAGGCAGAGCGGATCACGTAACCTACGAGGAACGATCTCGGAGCATAGACTTTAAGATCGAGGAGGATGAAATGTCACGAATGTCTCGAACACAATGTGCCGCGAGGGAGAGGGAAGGACAACGAGGCAGAGGAGACGACCATGGTGGAGGGAAGAAGGGACGAAGAGAAGAAGAATGCTGGCATCCATTGAGGAGAGCATCGCGCTCGATCCAGAAGCAGAGGTGTTAATGTCACGCACTTCGAAATCAGATGGAATCTAATTCAACGAACCTTGATCTTTACTGCCCCACTTTTCTTCCACAACCTCGTGCGAAAGAACGTTTTCTTCTTCGTTGTCGGACGACAGTCGACCACGGTTAACCCTTTGGATACCATCGGGGAAGAGAGGTCGAGAAGGTTAGGGCAGACGAGAATTTTAATCCTAGAATCTCACAACTCGAGTGTTGCGATACATCCAACTTGGAGAATTTAGATAATTTTTCCCCATTTAATGTATTTTCTCTTTTCGTTGAAAATTCTTCTTCACTGACACCTAAATGAAGAGAATTGTTTAATGATTTATCTACTAAAGTATCAAATTCACGTTTTCGAGAATATATTTAAAAGAAATTGTTTCACGTACTGAATTTTACAAAAAGCACGTAGAAACGAAAAATCATTCTCGTGTTCGGGACTGTGGAATATCTCGTGCGAGAAATGGAATAATTAGTATGAACCTTATCTCAGATCTCTGCAGTGATCGGTAAAGGACAATAACGTGCTATGATCGTTCGTCGATTGAAATTGATTCTCCGTAGTCGAGAAGAACGAGAGTCGCGCTATTTTGAACGGTGCCGATTACCATACAATTCTGAACTTCGTAAAAAGGTAGCCGAGAGACGATCGGAGACGTTCCTACCGAACGAAACAATTAGATGATCTTTCGTTATTATTAAGTAGCGCGAGGAATGTTGTTTCAGCTTTGCTGTACGGAACTAACGGTGTAATAAGCTGAAACACAGTGGCGTCAATAACGACGAGCTGACATTTATTCATCGTATTATTCCAATGCGTTGAGAGAAATTTTTCATACAATATTTTAAAGTCATCTCGATACGGTAGTAAAACTCCAATTATTTAAGTGTAGTAGAATAATATCAAAAACAATTATTGACTAACAGTATTACTAATCTCATAGTTTTTTTTTTTTATTGCACATTATTGAAACTGCTAAATTTAGAGAAATTTCTTTTTTGGATGAAGTTGTCCTGGTAATCAATCTGTGAAGATATTCCTATTTTTATGGGTACAGCTGAATTTTACTCACAGTCTAATAATAGTTAAAGCAACTGTAAACGACCATTAATGTTATTATCTGTGTTCTATATAAAGATAAAGATAGAAAAGTATCTCAACTTTTTAACTAGAGCAATTTTGTACAGTGAAAACTAGCTTCAAGGAAGAACAATCTTTCGTAAGAATCTGACATAATTTCAATGTATCAGCAAACATCCTTTAAAGAAACATTCTAAAATTAGTAGAGTCGAGAATAATCTCTCTTCGTTACGCAAGCGTAAATGCTCCTCATCTTCTGCAACAACAGGTGTTAGAAGATCTCGTGAGGTGGCTAATATTTTGCAATCACTTTCTCCTTTTTATG
Organism: Melipona quadrifasciata; assembly: GCA_001276565.1. Lineage (NCBI taxonomy): Eukaryota > Metazoa > Arthropoda > Insecta > Hymenoptera > Apidae > Melipona > Melipona quadrifasciata. The sequence goes on along the minus strand of KQ435798.1, from coordinate 894,872 downwards.
ATGATTGAAAGTGTGCCAAGGGTTCTTCCCTCAACCCCTGACGATCTAAACATCAACTCACATTAGGGACGCCTGTCATTATTTTTAAAATTATATAGCAGCAACGTTCGATTGCAGAACGTCCTAATACTTAGTACAATAAAAAAGTTCCTTCAGATCATCTCGAACGCTATTGGTTTGACGCTTCAGTGACTCCGTTTCTAAAATTGTTTCATACAAGAATTACCGTTTACGCAATCGTCTGCCCGGACAGTTGAAACGCACTTAATGACCCGGAACGTACACTGTTTAAAATGTTGTGCAATTATAAATGGAGATGGCACCGAAGAAAATTAATTGGCTGACTTTCTACGGTTTTGTGCCGTGCTCCCGAGTCTTAATGATGTTGTGACGTTTAATTGATTTCACGGGGAATATGTTGCCT
>KQ435798.1:879927-894429 GCA_001276565.1 Melipona quadrifasciata | reverse complement strand
AAAATAATAAATCAATTCATGGATACGTTACACACCATCTGGTGAAATATTCTTTCACACGTTTTTTCATACTTTGACTTTGTATTTTTTGCCGTTGTACCGATTTTCTGCTATTTGTTGCAATCTGTATATATTATATGTATTAAATATTGCACGTAATTATGTGTTCGTATACATGTGATAAAATATAAATATATTATTGGACATAGTATGATAATCTAGTAAAATGACACAAGATAGTATAAAATGTACTCTTTCTCTAGAAGTGTAATAATATAATAATGTATAACAAACTATTAAAGTAGAGCAACAAAGTAAAACAAAGTAGGGCAGCATAAGATTTCTCTGTATGCAACGTTATAAGATTTCAACTATATACTAGTCCAAACAATATAAAATAATATTAGATTTCTATGTACTATGGTACAATAGTAAAAATTTCAAGTACATACTAGTTCAAACAGTATAAAATAATATTTTAATAGCATAGTGGAATATTTACGTAGACTGGCACAGAACTTACTGAATAATACAATCAGATTGGCACAAGTACATCAATCGGTAGTAAAATCAATAGTACTACCGGTCATCAGTTCTCACAGAAAATTTGCCAATATCTGCATCGGCTACCGAAGTACCAAGGAGACGATTAATCGAGAGGCTATCGATTGTGGTTTCTTCTCTCTCGGCGCGCAACGGTTTTCGTAATCATGACCGGCGCTGTGCCAACGAACTCGTATCGTTAACAAGGATCTATCGTTGAATCGGCCTGAAGAGTGAGAGCAGAAAGGCTGAAAAACGAAATGGCATAATTTACTGGCCAACAATGAGATTATAACCGGTACACCGTGACGGGATGTGCCGCGTATGAAAGCCGAATGAAAAATATCAAATTGTTCCCATCGCTTTGTAAACGGATGAAAAAGGGCCTCGAAAACAAAGAACGCCAAGACATCCGGCGAATTTTCGATGAGATATACGCCACTAATATACCGATACCGTCAGTGATGAGTGAAACTGTTGGAAAATTATGGCACGTTCTCACGAAGGCTGCCCTCTTAACTGCGCTGTTCTCCTAGCTTCTTCCTCGTGTGCTTCTATCCCTTTAGATTTATCTCGACTTTTTCTTTTGCGATACTGGAATATACAGTTAGTCAATATAAATGTTTCTTTTGTAAGTGATTTTGTCTTATTGATTGTGAGTAAACTGCGAACCTTTATAAAAACTCATATTTTTGAGACAATGATTGAAAGAATAAAATTTAGAAAATGTATAAACATTTTCATGTATTATGTGCACTTTTCCACATTTTTTCATGTACCTTTTTTTATGTTATGTTTCATATTATAATCTTTGCAATTTTGGGCATTAAAACATCACACAGATGCACAAAAATCTACTAATAATATAATATTCATTTAATGATAATGTAGACTCAAAGATATTAGCAGAATTAAGAATATCTCGCTCTTGGGGATACAGAATTTGAAACAGAATTTGGAAGAACAATAAATTTTGAATCGACATTTCTGTCAAATTCTAAACACACACAAAAAATTAAATTGTTCCGCTCGAGAAAAGAAAATGTAAGAGCCTCCCATGTGCATCAACTGCTCAGTCCACACATTCCAAACTATTATTCCCAAATTAATCTGAGACCTCTGATCGAGTCACTGACAAACTACGAGCAATTTATTGGCAAGGAATTGACCCAAACCAACACTACCAGAGACCTGCAAATGATACATACACCATGTTGCCTCATCTGAAAAGTCACACGGACTGAAACAAATAGCAACCGAGTCATAATCGAGTTACAAATGACCCATCACCGCCACTACAAATCGCCGTGGTGGTTGCCACGCTAAGCCTAAAGCATCTTCGAATCATGATCGCGTCGGTAAATCAACCATAAAACCCTCCCCTTGCCCCCTTGTGTACAGGACTGATGATTTTTTTCTGCCACGAGCGACGAGCATTATTTCACACTGGACGACGTGGAACAGTGTTAAAAGTCACAGGACCGACGACGGTACATCTTGTTCGATGTAATTACTCGATTGGACTCGATCGCGTAGCGATCTCAACGGGATCGAGCGGGGACTAATGTGTTGTGCACGTCGGCGAAATGAGGATCCTGGGACGGGTTATGGATGCGTTGAAAGCCGACGCGATCTTCCACGTGTCATATAACGACGTTAATTAAGAATCACAGCGCACATAAACACGTCAGACGGTCTTGTGCAAGTGAAGTTGCAGGTTGGATCGGGTGCAAGTTGGGACGGGAAGAGGGGGGGATCGTCGTTATCGGATTGTATGGTAATGGAAGTGAAGCAACGAGACTTATGGCCGAGAGATAAGGTCTCCTTTTTAAACTGCACTGGTATGGAAAACATAATAAATATCGCGGAGATAGGGGATGCGAACGAACGAACAAACTTCTTTCTTTAGTGGTTCGGTCAAGTTGTATAACATAATAAATATGGAGAAAATGTACCAAAGCCAGAGAATAAAAATAAATTGGTCTTGGTTTTCAACGGGCCGGTAAAGTTACGTAATGTTACGAACGCAGAGAAAATACAGCGAAGATAGAAGATACAAATAAAAAAATTGAATCTGATTAATGAGATCAGAAATTTGTCGAGAATTTTGTATAATGAGTCAGTATTGGAGCTTTCCAGATTGAACTGAATTCTTAAATTCCTCAAAGATTGCGATGAAAAAGTTTCAAAGACCAAGTAGGTAATAAATCAAGTTTGTGTTGAACTTCCAATCTTCCAACAACATCCAATGAAAGAGACCACCACAGTTCCTCCAAAGAAGATTTACAACTTGTCCTGAAGTAGAATACAAGGGGGAAGGAGGAATATAACAGCGCATTAAATAGTCTAGAATTATCATATTAAAGTACCTTTCACCGTGTGAAAGAAAGAGAGCTTGCAAATTATACGGAGACGCTGCAAAGTTTAACGGAAGGTGTTGGGGACATCAGTGCTGTGAAACTAAATTACGAGAAGTGGTAATTTATTATTCGTCACTGTTGCAGCATCGATCGTCGTCCACTGGCGAACCATGTAATCGCAGGTGATAAAAAAGTAGATAATGAGTGCTAATATCGACGCTGAGAGAACACACACTGGCCGGGCAAAGGCCACTTCAAAGGGCAGGCATCCCATAAGGAAGTCACAATGTCTATTTTTGCTTCTTGACTAGCGTGGACAACAATTCAGATTAGCTTGTACCTAGAAATAAAATCTTTGAGTTATTCTGAAAAGACTCGTATATGCCAGACTAATTACTCAGGATAAATTTACCATTAGACACAGAAGCATTACCGTAGGAATATGCTTGTTAATCCACTAGGAAGATGGGTTCCAAACCGGATGATGTATTCCTCGTTTACTTCCTGCGCCATCTGCGTATGGAAATCTTAATAACAATGATTTACGGCAGTAATCATATCGAGAATCGAGTTTAATGAGTTCGAACATCAGAACAAGAAGTTTTAATGAGGGCTCGTTTGAGAAGATCTAATATCATTGAGCAGATAATCCTCTTGTTCCTTCTGTTGCGTATCATTGTAACGCAGTGCCTCTCAACAACTGGCTTCCAGCCTCTAGACATGAACAAGTTGCATAATCACACTTTTTTTCTTTTCTTCATCAAGTCGTTCATTGCCATTAAAATCCAAAACTGTTTAGGTGGATCGTACAGTGATTTATAATTAACAGAGAGCTGAAATAGTACAATATTTCATGCATGCAGTATTTATTACTGCAAGTAATATGTCAAGTGAATACTAAAAAATTTACTATCAATATTAGGAAAAATTATTATTATTATTATTAGGAATGCTACGAAGGAATTATTGAAAATTTTATAGTCGGAATATGTGGATACTTAGGCAAATTAATATTCTTTTAAATGCAATTGCAAAAATGGAAAGAAAAATGTTTTTCCACATTGTATGCACTTTTAAATTTTTTTTATAAAATATCCAATTATTATTTCAATTTTTAATTATTATTAAAAATTGAAAAGAAGTAAACAGACACATCTTTGAAGTTGCCTTTTCAGTGGAACAGAGATGAAATTCAAATGTGCCAAAATGTGTACAAAATATACAAGATGTATGTTCCTGAGTTCCGTTTTTTTTCTTTGAAATTACATTAATAATGCAACGTGGATTCACAGAAACAGCCACAGTCTGGCGATAACAGCGATAACATGTGACATGACACAAGTTTGGGAAACACTGTATTTATGGTTTTCCGTTAAAGAACTCGGCTGGCAACTTTATCGTACACGCGTCCCTTAAATTTACGACTCGCGCGAAGCATAAACATCCTGCCATTATGCGAGGTCCGCTGGAGTATCCCGCAGTCGGGTATTCAGGCATTGTATTCCCTTATCGAGCGGTATCTAATAAACTATCTAATTTCACACGAACTTGACACTTTTTCTCGCAACGGAATATATAGTCGTGCGATACGCATCTGCCCATTCTATTCAATTCGCGATTTGTATTAATTCCAACCATACTTGAAAATCGCAAAAGCAAAAAAAAAAAAGAAAAAATTTTTATTCTCAAGAAAAAATTCCAAGTTAGCGGAAGGTGTGTTTTTTCGGAGAGAAGAAGTACCAACCAAAGTTTTATCCATTCAGAGACTGTTTCCTATATCTTATCTATCAAACAGTGAAACAGCCTAGAAAAGATTGTTCAACTGAAGAAGAATTTCAAAATAATTCGACTCAATTTATGCGCAACACTATAAATTAAGAATTTTGAGAATCAGAGGCTCAGAGTTAATTTTAAAGTAAATTGAACTTAACTTTCATAGATCATTAATGAATTGAGGTTTGAAAATCGACGAAGTGCCTGACCTCATTGATATTGTTGATCGTTCCAACATTCTAGGGAACAAATGTGCCACCAAACTTTTCTATAACTCGAATGACGAGACGATTGGGAGAGTGGAGGTTGGGCCAATTGCGGGATTTTTGCTTACACGTTCGAATGGTCTTGGTTTCGCGAACAAATTGGCCAGGATAACGAGTTCTAATGGCACATACGTACATGGCTTGCTCGTCGCGTTCGCAACGAGTGATTTGGAAAGGTCTCGCTGAAATCTGATTGCCTCCCGCGCGTTAAAATTGCAATCAGCTGATCTCCGCGTCAAGGAACACAATACCGAACGGGATCTGTTACGAAACCGAATTTCGATAGCTGTGAACCGTGACTCGCTAAGCGTTTTTGCCTTTCAACCCCTTCCCTGCTTTCTCTTCTTCCACTTATGGCAGCAGACCAGACGACTCGTGGCGATTTTTCAAATGTCAATTTTGCGACAAGTGTCAGCTACGCAGAATCGAGTCTTCGTTTCGGCGAAATATCGATCGTGGAATGAATGAAAAGCGAAACGTCGAACAACATTGATAATTAAAATAAGAAACAGTTTGAAAAATTCTAAGACTACTTACTTTGAATAATTTAATTTTTAAGAGACGAGAAGTGCTTCATCGAAAGAAGGAAGATAAATATCACCGAATATTTTAATCAACATCGTACAAGTTTTTTTAAATTAAAACTAACTTCAAATTGGAGTAAATTTTCACTTTTCAATTAAATTCTTTTGTTGTTCAAAGTTGAATTGAAATTAAAGTAATTAAAATTAATCTAACTTTCCTCGTGGTTTTCATGCTGATTCTAAAATTTAAAAACCTACTAAAAGAACTAATTCTAACTCCAAAATTAATATTTAACAACATCTAATAATTCAGAAACCTAATTCTAATCAAACCTGACTCGAACAATCTATTTCCCCTTACCTACTCGCAATATTCCAAACAGAAATTGAAATGAAAGAATCGTCACAGAATACAAATAATAATCAATCAGTCGAGAAAATCCCTGATGATCCAAGGATATCGAAGGGAAAGAAACGAAGCTTTCAGTAAGTAAGAACCGACGAAGCATTAACGAGAAGAAATAGCAAGGAGACAGAATGTATACCTGAAAGTATACCGAGGCTAATTTGATCTTTGTAGAGGATGCGAATAAAATTCACAGTAGAGTATAGAGGGAGATCTGCCGTACGTGTATTCGCCGGATCATGGCCGTAAAGCAAGAGCTCGATCTGTCGAAGTACATGTTGCTTCGACCTCGCGCTCGCTCGATACTTACTCCGATCTTATGCAAATCAGAGGAGCTCGGTACGTGCTCGATGGAATGATGAGCGGTTGGCTAAGGTCATCGTCGAGGAAGGTTAGGGAACAGGATTAGATTCACCCCCTTTGTAGAGTAGATAGATATTTATTCTATTCTAATAAAAATAACCAAGTAACGCGCGCTAAGGAAATCATGCCGATGGGAATTTACATTGACGTTTGGAAGAACGTTCGCGAAACTAGGAAATTCTTCACGAAGGCAGCGAAACTGGGAATGTCGAAATTTTCAGACAAATTGCGGAACTGAGAACGCCTGAAATTGTGAAACTAGGAAACTACGAAGTTAGGAAAATTGAATTTCATAGAAAACCTACAAATTTATAGGGAAATTGAAATTCTTCAATGAATTTGTATTTATCATTATTTTTCGAAGAATTATAAAGTTAGAAACCTCGTCAAAAGGTCATTAGAAATTAATTAGAAATTACCGTCACTTTTAGGAAAAATCATGGAATTAGGTATACGGTGAGATTTTTTTAAGGAAAACGAGGTTCAAAAAAATGAACGCTGGCAATAAATAAATCAGCTTCTCTGAATTATGAAACGAATGATTCAATGACGTAGCGCAGTTAAAAATATTAGCAGTTTGCTAATTAGCCGCACGAGCTTAATGAAATCTCAGCGGACCGTATAACCATTTAATTATGTGAAATTAAGTCGGAGCGGCTGCCATTCTCACTGTATTTCAAACAGCGGAAGAGGAATGTCGTTTGTCATTTGCCGCGCTTAATTAAAAAACATGTATCCTAATCAATCATCCTACGACTGCTTAATGCCATTATCTAATAAACACAATCATTATATAACCTCGCATAATTAAAACTCCGTGATAAATAGCAATCAAGCTCGCAACAATGTGTAATAACAAATTGATAATTAAATGTTAAATGTACACTCGATTAATTAAAATAATGAACGAATCGAACAAGAAATTTCAAAGGAGTTTGCACCTCTTTTTCTTTTGAAATTAATTAGGTGTTTTGAAATTGTCCTAGTTCAATATGAAAGAAAAGAAAACAGTATCAACGCGAAGTGTCTCCGCTAGCTAATTTGCAAATTCTCGAAACACGAATGATCTCGAAATGTGAATCAAACATTCTTTATTCACGGATGCAATTGATTATTTTATTCGTTGATGTTTACACTTTTTATTACTCAAGTTTCGAGAGTTTCAAGTCGCAAGAAAAGCGCAGTTTCGAAACTCTCCTGAGTTTCGTGGGGTTTCGTGCAAGAAGTCATCCCTGCGTTTTTACTAATGTCGATCTCCTCGTTTAGAATACTAGGTCAAGGATGCACGTAACTTTCACAGAAGGCGTTCAGTTTCTTTCTGATGCCCCGAGTGAACGCATATCGATGAGCTTTCGCACATATGAGCCGCATCATTTCTTCGAAAGACACAAGCATATAAATAAAAAAATGCTCCTTCTACTTTAATATGAGTGTATCTCTGTCATGCACGTGATAATAATTATCCTAAAGTGCAACCATGTACATGGCTAATATGAGAGTAATAGTATTTAATAAAATTATTACAGCACAGTAAAGGGGGATGATTTCTTAAACCACAGCTATTTCATGTAGATATGACAAAATAATATTTGGTGCATAAACTAGATTTCACTTTCTTAACCATATTCTCAAAAATATGAATTTCCATAAAAGTTCCACAGTTTATTTGTCACGTTTAATAAATAACCAATAAGAAATATATGAATGAATGAACAATTAGCTTAAATTCTTAGATTTTTATTGTATTTAACATATTTATTAAATATTACACATTATTAAGACTTTCAAGGCACGTCCAGATTATATATAATTTCATACTTGTAAATGTTGCAGTTGAAATAAAATAAATAACGATTACAACATTTCTCGAAATGTGCATCACTACTGTCATGCATCACAACCTTGTTAGACAATCTAATAAACATAATGACACCCAGACTGCGAATATTCATGCGAACTAACATCTTTTGAAAATGAAGAAGTGAAATTAATAAGTGAACTTAATAAAAATTCGTTTTACACACCAAATATATTTTATATAGTTTTGTATTTTGTGCCTTAAAAATTTCCCACAAATGAGTAAATAACAATCGAATGATCAGAAGTCGCATAGCAGTCCTCCCGTGGTTGGAAAAGCGACACGAGGAAAAAGGAGATATGTGTAATAAAACAATGGACATCTTCGACCATTCACCCACTATTGGACTCTCTCCCAATCTAACGAATCATGTGATTCGACATCGACGATACTTAAAGGTAACTCCTTCCGTGACATTAAAAAGGCACTCCCAGGCTCTTGTTGCATCGGTCCCTTTGCCTGGCTGGTTTCACACGCCACGTCGGATGTAGAAACAGTACCGGCAACGCCATTCCCTTTGTGCGGTACATCAGTCCACGACGTCGAGAACAGATCTTCCTGTCGCCTCCTCGACTGTAAAAATACTCGAAGCAGTCTTTTAGGTTTGCAGAAATGCCCTAAAAGGCTGGCATGAGATTTGTGGTTTTGTAGTTTACTTAGAATTTGTGGTTTTCCCAAATTTTACACAATGAAAAATTCCCGCAAATAATATCGTTGCTTCTCATAAATATAATGTTTAGCTTCGCTAAATTTTCAACAAATCTTTAAGCAAAAAAATTTGTAGTATTTATTTCGACCAGATATAAATATTGTTTTATATGTATTCAAGAAATAACAAGTTTTTCATCAACTGATTTACACAGAGAATAATTTTAAGTAATAGAGTTGAGAATTTAGATTTAATTCGGCTAAAAATTGTTTGTAAAAATATTTTATGAAAATTTAGAATTTTACTTTAAGCAAAAATTTATCGCGAATCTGTAAAATACGCCCTTTTCGATACTTACTATAGAATTTCACTGTTAAATAGCTTCGCATTTCGGTATTCAAAATTTAACAACACAGATTTGAAATCTGTTACAAACATCATATCTCTGTCACTGTTTGACCAGCTTTGATCGTTCTTCTCGACGTAGTTCTCCAATTCACCGTTCTTCAAGCGTAAAAGTGCGCTAAAGAATTAACGATTCTTCACCATGTCGGTATTTCAGACAATGGGATACGGAAAGATCGCAGTCTGTTCATACACATGCGATGAATTCGTAAATCTCGTCGGTGCTATCACTCTGGCTACGCTGAAATCCGTACTGCTAGCGCTATCTACTAAGAGCCTAAAAAACTTAGTATAGTAATGAACTATGTAAGTTATAAGTGAAGACTTGCAAATTGACCAATGAATCGAAATAGATGTGATATTCAATGAAAAGGAAATTGGCGACCCTTGATAAGTCAAGGGACTTAAGATCACACTTACATATGACCAAGCATTTGGAGTATTAAAACACTGTTTCTACGAATCTAACAACAGACAGTCAGAATTTCTTTTTATCCCCAGAACTGAACTCAGATTTAATGATAACTATTTGTTATTAGTCACCCTAGCAAGAGTTATCACTCAAAAGAGAGAGCTTCTCGGGTCCGTGGGTACGTTACCACCCAAAGGGCTCACGCAAGCAGGAATTGACCATGAGAACCGCGGTCTTTGCTCTGGCGGCCCTCCCTGCGAGGATATAATATCACGTAGAAACAACTGAAATAAAAAATTTGTTTGAATAAGTACAATATCAAAAATATGAGATAATAATTAGAGAAAATCATCATAGAAGAAATTAATTGAATGAAACACTATTACCAGGTAGGAGTGAAAAGACTATATATCTATGACATGAGATTGTGTCCACAGACAAATTCTATTTTCTTATTTCCTGAATCAAAAAACGATCGCTTTTAACTGAATTTTATAGATGTCAGTAAGAAACTTTTGATTTCTGAAACATTCATATAAGAAGGAAAATTATTATTTACAAATTAATATGATTACAAAATATTTAATCTTCGATTGCATTCAGTAAGGAAATTGCTAACTCAAGGGGGATATGTTATTCAAAATATTGAGAATAATAAAGCAAAATAAATATTAGGTTACATTATAATTTATGCACTTGAACTATTAAAATAATCTGTTTATAATTCGAAATTATAATGTTATCACAGTGTACAGATGAGAATACGATTTTGTACTACGAATCTTATGCATTCCATTAAGTTTTCAATTCGAACTCTCTGATAGAAATAATGGTCATGTAGACGATAATTTCATTTCGCTTTGTAATGCCCATTGAATTCAAGACAAGGGATCGTTTCGTAGTATTCTTTCTAATAAATTCTATTTCACGATGAATAAAAATCTTGCAATAGTTTGTAAGGTAGTAAAACTGTACCATGTCAGTCTCCTTGTAAATTAATATCAATGATAACTACTCGATGCAAGTATCAGATTTTCTATAATTATTTGCAGAATGTTTTCAAAGAATTTGTAATATTATTTTAATTGCCTGTTTAAAAAACCTTTATTCTTTTTCAAGAGATCATCTTTTTTATTCTTAATTTAATTTCAATTTCAATTTTATTACACTTTTTCATCCTAATTTCTGATTCTTTTTAACAAGTGAAACTTTGAACAACTATTACGTACACAAATTTAATAAAGACAGTTTCCTATATTTATAAAATGACTACATTTCTCTTACTCGGTTTAATATATGATAAAATGGAAAAATACAATGAACCTTTTCCCAGAATGTACAAAAGGAAAAACCATGTATAAATAATAGAAGAAATCTAGAATTTATGCAATGTCCAACGATGACCAGAAGTTTCGCAGTTAGAGGAGCCTCAGGCGTCCATCGAACTAAGCCTTGACATTTTCCAAGTTTCTTTTTGTTCGTTCACAAACGAACGTTTTCTTCAAGATATGTGAAGAAAAAGAACCTGTAACATCAACTTCAAATTCCAAATCTTAATTTGCATTGTCAGCTTAAAGAAAAAAATGAGCTTAGAGTATTATATCGGACCCGCCATTTTGGAGAACCAATGTTTTGCACTCGACTAAAATATTCAGAAATTGAATAGATCTTTTTTTAACCATCATCAATTATCAATTATAATATAATGGATTTCGAGAACAATTTTAGAAAACTAAAAATAATAACTTTTTCAGTGTATCTCCAATATTCTATTTCCAGCTGTTTATATCTTCAATAATTAAAGAAATAGGGGAAAGAAGATAAGTGAAATAATTAATTTTTTTGAAATATTGATATAGCTGTTTCTCTGTCAAGTATATCAAAACCAAACAATTTATCTTGCTCCATTAAAATTCTTCAAATCCTAATTTACATACGTATGATGATCTAATGATGTGGTTTAACACGGAAAATTTTAAGTAATTCAGAAGATTGTAGGAGGAAGGATATAGAGAAGGAGCAGACACGTGTGAGGCGATCGAGTGAAGATCATAAAAGGTCGCGAGGAAGAGAAGTCAGGTAGTTTTGGTTTTGGTAGTCGCGACAGCAAGATCTCGAGATGACCCTAACGACAGTGATCGCTCGTTTGTTGATTGCGAGCGGCATGCTCGGCCTCGCGAACTGTGAGTAAAAGATTATCATACGTTTGAAAAAATGGGCACGTACTCTTCAATTTTTTGAACAGTGATATTTTCTTGTGTCTTTTAAGTGTGATTTCACTTGAAAATATGTGTGCTCCTCCGATCGTTCTTTCCTATTCATCAGGAACTGCTTTATTCCAGAAAAAGAAAACAATATTAGTATCAATTGTTCATTCTAATGAAAATTAGGAATAAATGATTAATGGCAAAAGCTTCAATGAATATTTTTTAATATTCACAAATTTTTTGTTCATTTCAAAAAATATAAATGTTAACAATATAAATATAACAACATATTTCTTTTTCTGGTTAGAAGTATTCTAATTCTAATTAAAAATATAAATACAACAATATATTTCTTTTTCTGGTTAGAAGCATTCTAATTCTTGAGATAGATTAACATGTAACTTTCAAGTGATATGGCAGTGGAAAATTAATTAACAATTTCGTCAATGAATGGAATCATGAAGTAGAATTTACAATATGAAGAGTATTATAGTGATGTCGTTTCAGTAAATCTCTTTGGTATCTTCAATTGCATTGTATTTCTGTATCAGTAAGGATGATCATAATTGTAGAACCAGGATTAGTGTAAATGGTAGTCACAATGATGAAATAACGATTGGTACACTAGTCATTGAAAAAAATTTCACAATTCTTCAAAAATTTTAAACATTATACTTTTGATATTTTTCAGAAAATAATAATTGTTAATTTTCAATGATCTTTATATGTAAATGTCCTGTTAATATTTTCTGTAATATTATGAATATCTTCTATATCTTTTCTAATACTTCATTTCTATATACCATCTAATTAAATATGTAGATTCGTTATAATATTATTCTAATTATGATTAAAACTGATCATAACACAGAATATCTTTAATGTTAATCTAGAATGATAATCTGTAATATCTAATAATAAGTTTGCAATAAATCTAGAAATAAATCTAGAATATTTACAGTATATTATATATTCTATGATGCTAATTCCATCACTTTCTCCAAGAATCTAAACACCACTTTTCTTAGAGTCAGTTTTAGAATACATTAAAAGATACTTCGATAGATTCATTAGATTTTTCAGCTTGTGGAATCAAAGAAAAATTTTGATAATGTGTCAACCTGTTGCTCAACTGTGATATCTTTTTTATGTTATCCAATCGATAAAAATAGTTTGTTAAAATTCAATGATTGTCACGTTTAATCAACAACCATTCAGGTCTTCACTGTTGCAACACCGTGTCACGTTTTGCGTATCCTTTCTCCCACAATAATTCTCATTCTTGCTTTGCGATCAAAATCACATTGGTTCTCATTAAAAGACAATTTCATTGCTCTCGGAATTATTACTCACGCTATGAATTACATATTAACCATATTAACCATCATTAGCAATTCTTTTAACCCACAAAATCAATGAAACCCTCTTTATCTTAAAAAAAGAAAAAATTCTTCAGTTGTAAAAATTTTCTTTGTCAAAAGATAGAAAATACTTTATGAAGTAAATTTTTAAATTCTGAGAATCTTTCTAAAAAGAAGGAAAAATTCTAACTTCTAAAAACATACTATAATTCAAGATATCATTTAACATGAAAGGTATTTATAGGGCATGTTATAAATTATAGATCTACTTTCCACACATATTACGTAAATCATTGAACACGATGATCTCCTAGCTTCTGTTATGTGAAAATTAAACTGAATCGTGGATTGGAAAATTGTTTTTCTTCCTGGCATACTTCCTTATTTTGACAGTAACCAAAATTACTATTTCACAGTCTAGGATTAACTAGGATTTATTCTACTTTCTAATTTCAAATAGACTAGCCAAATCAGTTCGCGTAAATTAGTATTTAAGACGAAAACAGAGAGAGAAGGCCAGAGGTCAAATCGTATCGTCGAACTTTCTCCGTTCGAGGTTTTTTGATAGTAAGCGTGAATGCATGAGCACGTAAGATCCGGGGACCGGTTTCGTCTTCATAGTGCTGCATTATGCAACGAATCATGATTTCCCAATTCCAAGGTCCGCGAAAGCAACTTTGTATTCATTAATCATTCAGTAGTAATTAACATCAGTTTGGCCTGTTCAATTTTGCAAATGAGTATATTAAAAGGTGTTAAACGTAAAATAAGGAGAAATATTTTTAAGTTAAGAGAATAAGAAATTTTGAAATATTTTTCTGAAAATTTATAGAATATTTGCACACAGTAATTATCAAATAATTTGTCATAAAAGTGGACTAAAAATATCAATTTCATGGTCCTTACAATCTCAGGAAAATACCTTTCTGCCGTGACTGCTTTATTTTTCTTGCCTGAAAATCCAAATTTTCATTATCAATAATTTACCATTAATGTACATATTTTCTTGATCAAAGCATCTTTATTAGTATATTTTCATTATTAAAACATTTTTATTATAGTTTCATTATTAATATAAAACAAATTTTCATTCTGTGAATGATATCTTAGCATTATATAAATAAAAATCGTATCTTATTTTTACAGCTGCTTTAGAAAATCTATCCTGTCCAGAAAAGTATGGCAGATTCGCTGTCCCATCTCAATGTGACGCATATATAGAATGTAAAGATGGGATTCCGGAACAAATGCTATGCCCTGATGGATTATTGTTCAATCCCAATATCAGATATAATTATCCCTGTGGATATCCTGTAGATGTGGATTGTGGGGAAAGATCTAATCGACGTTAGTATCATGTGACAATATTCTTTTC
>KQ435798.1:868606-879911 GCA_001276565.1 Melipona quadrifasciata | reverse complement strand
ACAATATTCTTTTCAGATTTAACCACTGATATTGAAACAATTTGAATAATTAAATATAATGTTAGATACAAAAAGAAAAGAAAGAATAGTAAAAGCAAAATGAAAACAGTAATATTCTGAGATGGAAAGAGATCTAATTTTAAAACAAAACTAGAAAGAATTTTAAAATGTTATTTCCATGAATAATATTAAATATCTTTGTTATAATAATACACGTATTAGCAATTTTAACACACTACGTAAGAGTGGCAATTTTTATAAGTCAATATTCAAGAATTTTACAATTATTCACTTATAGTTCAGTTTTATTATAATTAAAATGAAACAATAAAAATTGATTTTTAGAACCTCCAGAGCCAACTGATGAATGTCCACATCAGTACGGTTACTTCAAGCTGGGTGATGAACAGAATTGTGGAAAATTTATAACCTGCGTTGAAGGAAGAGCGCACATTTTCCATTGTCCCGAGGGACTGGCGTACAATTCTGAATTTTATCGTTGCGATTGGCCTGACCAAGTACCAGACTGTGACACTGAAGGTAAGCAAATCTTATTCTTTCTTTAAACTTTTTACATATATTTTATTAACTTTTAAATATGTTTTTTAAATATATATTTGTCACTTTTCTCAAGTTAGCACTTTTAGAATTTTTTTTTATAACTATATCAGATAAGCGTAAAATTTTTAAAAGCTCAGCAAGATCTCTATATTGACTAAAAACTATTCTGTTTTAAAATTTCGAATTTTTGCAAATTTTCTTTTACAAAGAAAAGAAAACTTTGTTTTAGTTCATCGTAAGGCTAAATAATTCATTTGTATTTTTTTTTCTTCAGTCAATTTGTAATACTTTACATATCATGAAATTTAAAAAAATTTAAGTATTTATGAACTATTTAATCCACTATGAGAAATTTATAACACTGAATTAAAGTAATGATTACAGTTGTTTGTGAATTCAGTCAATCAATAATTCCAATCAATACTTTATATTCGTAATTCGTGATCTCAATTTTTAATTATAGTTTTTAACGATTAATTTACCTCTGTCAATGTAGCGTTTTTAGGATTTCGATGTCCAGATTATCTTGATCATGGGCATCAGGACGAGTTTACAATTCACCCAAGTCCTTACGACTGTCAGCGCTACTACGTATGCATAAACGGTCGTCCACGATTGCAAATTTGTAGCGCCGGGAAACTTTTCAATAAGCTAGAAAATATATGTGATGCTGCAGAGAACGTCACTGATTGGTAAGCAAATAAATCCCGTGCGAAAGATGAAATTTATCTGGCCTTATACATATTTCAATCTTCTATGTACATATTTAATCTCACAATCTAAAGAAAAAATTAAATATCAAGATACAGTTCCTGTAAATAATTACTATTTCTATTATTAGTCGAATCAGATGATAAAATAACTAGTTTAGAATTGTTATTAACAATTCTTTACTCTATTTATATCATTAATTTATTCTATAATTTATTCTATAAGTAACCGCTGGTACCGCGAATTATATCTCTATTTTTAATAATTAAGTAAATCCAGTGATTAGATCTCCTAATTCTTAAAATTAAGTCGAAATTTCTTTTGATTTTGAATTCCTTATGATTTAATATTCTACAATTTCTCCATGAAATATTTTTAATTTTGTAAATTTTAATTTATACTACATGCTTCATTTCTTATTTTCAATGAACCACTGGCATCATCATCTGAAAAGAAGAAAACGGTAGTCCCATAGTCTATAAACGGTAGTATAGATGGTAATGCTCAGGCGTCTATTCACTGATGAATAGACGATTTGTAATATTTTAATGTTATATCTTAATTTAACGAAATAATATAAATTATTGTAAAAATGATAGTTGACGCGAAACTCTACACCAAATAATTTTCAAATAAAGCAATCTATTAAAAATATGACAGATATAATTTATACACATGTACCATTTTTATTTCCAATCAATTACATACTTTTACATCGAACATGTATGTTATATATGTGTGAGCTCAATTTGGTCTCTAAAACAGAGACTCTACTTCCTTTATCTTAAATAAAAGGACATATATGTATTATATGTTTTTAAATATGGTACAAAATTCAATCCAATTACACAGACGTATCTTTTAACAGAAATACTTTCCAATACATTAATCAAGAAAAAATTCAGTTTCAAGGCAGTTTTCATAAAGTTAAAAATTTTTATGTGCCATAAAAATTTTGTTTATGGAGCTTCCGTTTTAAATTCCGATTATAACATTAATTAAATTAAAATACATCCGTAATATTGATATGTGTACGCTCAGCAATACTTTTCCGACAAATTTCTCCGATAAAACAATATGAAAAACAAAAACAGCAAATAGTAAAACATATATATATATACTAATATTTAATAATAATAAAACATATATTATAATAGTAAATAGTAAAAACAACGAAATTGTCATCGAAAAAGTTCCACGTGATCCTCGTTAATTAGCAAGTTCTATATCCGTAACGTTTATATTTAATAATTAATCCGTGAACAATCGAAAATGTGATAACGAATGAGTCGATTAGATTTAAAATATAGATAGACAACAATGCATATGGAAAATTTTCAATTGTTGCAATAAACACTCACTCACAAACGCACAATTAGAAACATTCACTTTCATTAGAATGTACATACAGGAATAAACATGCAAATGTTATTCATTAACAGTTACTCGAATAACCAATATATGACTGCACCAAAGCTTACTAAACGACCAATGGTACATATCATTTTTCCATAATAATGACAATTTTATCGAAATTTTATTATAAAACTGTTTTTGACGAATGGCACTTCCAACAAAAAAAAAAAAAAAAAAAAAAAAAAAAACGAGAAATCTACCGATCAGCAGTTTCTGTCAGATTCAGAAATAACTAAAGATGGATTTATGATGGAATTATTCGATAAATTTACAAGCGTTTACAGGTAACGTATACTGGTGCAGTTCGTTCATCTAAATGTTCATCTGCATCTATATTAGAGAATAAAAGAGCTCGTATAAAAAATAAACTCTTTAAGCTCTTAATTTTGAAATTTTAACGGAATAAAAGAGCTCGTATAAAAAATAAACTCTTTAAGCTCTTAATTCTGAAATTTTAATTAAAAGCCTATTAGAAAGACTAGAAAACTATTTTTCATTCTTACAGTTTAACCTTAAATTACAGAAAATATTAAATGATGATGTTTTACTGTGTCAGTTTATAATGCAAATATAACTTGCACTGCAAAAGTTCAATTTACTATTTCTTTCTAGTAAAAATTTTTTTCCAATAATATTCATATATCCCTCATTTTCCAAAAAAATATATATACAATAATATAAAAGCGGTAAAAGAAATATGATAGTTGAATTATTCAAGAAATTTTAACCATGTTACGACTAACATAGTTTTGGCGAATCATTGACATATTCTCAGTCTCTAAGTTCTACAGAAATTGAGTAAACTCCACGTCCTTCTCCTTACCATCTTCATCAGTTATTTACGAGCAGAGTTCTCCTAGTAAAGTGATTTAAGTTAGATTGTGGGTTTCACGGAGGCCCATGATGTAAAGTGTGCAGTTCATAGGCGAGATGACAACATTCTGAATCACTCCAACGATGCTGCTCGCGAATTCTATCTACATTAGTTCCTGCGCAGGGTGTTGCTTCTGAAACCTTGAACATATCTCAAAATTTAATTTATTCATTCTTAAAATGATGTTAATGTCCATTCACATCATCACAATACTTTATTAATTTATCAATAATGTATATATGAATAATAATTAAAAAATAAAAATTAAATAAATTAAAAAATAAAAAGTAATAATATCAAATATGAAAGAGTTTAATTGCATAGACAGCAGAATTAAAATAAATGTCACGAAATTGCTTCGTTCGTTCGACCATGCAAATAAAAAGAATGTGATACACGGCGGATAAAGAAAACTCACGTTTGAACAAAATGAAAGTAACGATTGATCCGTGCATTTGCTATGGAGGGGTGACGTATGATTTGCCTGTAGATTCTGACTTCCTGGATGTGCACTTTGTCCGTTTCCTGCGATTTCCAAGTAACCCCTGCTGCTCGCTAAACTACCTCCTCGGGTTCCAATATCTAAAAAAATAGGACTTTTCTTACTTCCTTGAATTTCATAAAAAGAAAAGAATATATTGAACGTTTTCATTCAAAGAATCACACTATTTATATTATAAAATACGGAATTAGATTTGAAGGTTTTACAAAATTTTAATGATTTATAGAAAATATACAGAATTTATAACATATAATAAAAGTGGATAAAAATGTAATATACAAGATAGAATAAAACATGTAGAATGTACGAAGAATTTATAGAAATAATAATGATGTTAAACAGTGAACAGTTGTCCTTATGCAGAAACTGGAGATCTTAATCAAAATTATATTCTATATAAGGTATAATTGATGCAACACGCACGTGAAAAATTTGATTCGCTTCAAGACCGGCACGAGATACCTAAGCTTTATCCGGACGATAAATAGAATAATATATCAAATGGAATTTCAATATTTTTTCCTGTATAAGAATGAAAAATATTCAAAAGGCAGAGATTTTGCATTGCAGAGATTTTCCAGCATAAATACGGGGTGTTTGCATAACCAGACGTAAAGGAATAAAAGCAAATAAATAACGAGGGAAGCTATATCATTATACTTTGTGAAGATAATGGTAAGAAAATAAGGCAAGTCCTAAGCGTTGCAATATTAATAATCACAGAAAAATGATGAACTTTAGTATCTCTTAATTATTTTCTGACGTTAATTACGGACAGATACACAGAAGAAATAATATAATTTTACAGAAAATAACGAAAGAGTAATCAACCAATCTATACCAGCAAAACAAGCGATTCAATCACGCTTACCAATTATTTGTCAGATTAAAATATACATATAACATAAATTTATTCGATTTCAATATAGAGACATTAACAATAGGGAGATAAGCAGATGCATGAAGAAATTAAAAGATCAAGTAACACAGCGAGCAGCATATAAAGATAACATGGAAATATGCATAGAAAAGATCGGAGGACTTGATAGAGAGGACACCTTGTGTACTCGCCATCGAGTGGGTGGAGCATCGAGCTGTCCTGTCGTAAAGAAAACAGAGCCAAGGGTTTTTCCACCAACGTGGCCGTTTTGATCGTCTGCCAAGTTTCGATGTATTGCAGCTACACGTGCTGCCAGAGTGAGTGGATGGTCTTGAGATCCATCTGGCGCGGAAACGGGGTAATCTCTGGCTTCTAATCACCCTGGAGACCTCTGTTCGCACCTCACCGTTCAGGAAACAATACAAAACCGCCACAAAGAAACCCTAATATCGACGAAACAACGAGAAATGTAATTAACCCTTAAGCAGTAGATTTGGATTACAACGGACTATGACAATTTAATAAATTAACTTTAAAAATTGTTATGATTTTCAATAATAATATTTTAACAATGAAAGGAACAATGAAAGGAACAATGAAAGAAACGAGTTTCATGGAATTTTGAACCAAAATGGAGTGAAGAGAAACAGAAAACTTTGAACGTTGTAGATAAAAATAATGATAAAACGATAAAATAACAAAGTTGAAAAAAAAAAGGAAAGAGCCATATCAGAGCCATATACCTGAAAGGAAGCAAATAGTTGATCACAGAAGAGCCATACAACTTCAACTGTCTCGTTCACACCCATGTAGTAAGACATGCCCAAGAAAATAGTGTAATGAACTCCAAAAAGTGGTACCAGAACCAAAGTACTTTTTGCCCATCTCCTGCAAAGTGATCCAAAACTTTTAACACGAGTAAAATAGGAGATAAAGACAATTTATCTTCTGCAATCAGGTGACTTGCAAGAACTCTTGCAAAACTAGATTGTTATGCAAATAAGCAAGTTACTGGAAGAATGTATCTCAAATTAGGAGCAGCAACTCACTTATATCTTTGTGTCTCCTCTGATACGGTGGATTTCAACTTCAACAGGAGCACTCGAACGATATTGACAAACAATACGAAGCTGATCTGTAGAATTTGAAAACAATGGGGCTTTCATATTATTATTATTGAAGTGGTCGAAAAGTTTTGAAAAATTGTAAGTTTCTTGAAAAGATGGACAACAAAAATAATTTGTAATGGAATTTAAAAATTGAAAAATAGGGAGAAAATGTTCAGTTTTTTCAACTCTCAAATGAGTTTTTTCACCTCGTGGGATCACTGTTGACAATATTAATTTGTATAATAATACACAGAGTGATTCTTGCAATTGTGACTTGTTATATCTAAATCAAAATCATATATCTATATCAAAAATGGTAAGACATGGAAAAAAGAAAGTTAATTGATATGAGACGATCTACTTTCCTGCAGGCTTACTTTTTTTTATAAATACAACGATGCACTTAAAAAATCTAAATGCAATTTTTTTTTTAAAGAATCACGCTTTTATATATTAATCGATGGAGCTCGACATTCTCTATAAAAAGGTTTCTATTTTGTATAAAATCTACGCGTGAATGACAAGAACAGAAGATTCTTGTGCTTTCTCATCTTTTGCACGATAGATTTTTACAGAATTGAAGTTAAAACGTCTCCTAAACTAATCATTCACATACGAGGGTACTTTTTTTACAGAGAATGTCAGGCGCTTCATCGATTAATGAATAAAAAAATGTATAATTCTAATAAAAAAAAATTGCAGCTATATTTTCTAGGTCCATTATTGAATCAATAAAAAAAAATTAATTTTCTCCTTTAGAACTTGTTTCGCCTACCATTCTTAAAATACATATATCATGAAGTAAAATAATTTTTGTCTTTTAAAGGGGAAAATGCTTCGTACTTTAAAATGAAACCAAGTGTAATTATTTTATAAAGTTATATCAGTTTAAATTATAGACAACGTTTTATTGTCGTTAGTACAATATAATGTTCTTCATTGTACCTAAACCTAAATTTCTGTGGCTTTTAACATCCAATGATAACAGTTGAAAATTAAAGAAATAAAATCAAATACGCTGTTATTATTAACTTACCAAAATGGACAGCATAGTCGGGATTCGGATGAGAAGGAAGAGGTTGGAATTTTCATGAGTGGTCCAGCAGAAATTATTTTCAAGAGTTACTCTCGCCACTATCCAACATGATACGAATACAGCTGGCAGACCTGAGAACACAAGCACGCGAAGAAACATTTACATGATAATTTTTCGAAAGCAATTTAGAGAGCTAATATAAAACAATAAGAAACTAAATGAGTAATAACTAAAGACAATTACACTTTCACGTTATTACCATTATTTTTCATAATACAAATATCTCAATAAGGAGAGAAAAGCAGAAGGACAATATGTGAACTAATTTCTAAATTAAATATTTCATTGAACGAAATACGTATCTCTGAAGCTCGGAATCTCTAAGCAATTACACCATTTTGGTCAGGAATTTGCTGCACGAGACTTACCCCACCCAAGGCAAACGTAGCCAGTGATGCTCGAGTTAAGATCGGTGAAGAGCGCTAGAAAGACTAGGTTGTGCAAGTAAAGGCCCTCCATTAGTATCCAGAAGTAATTTGCGAGGATGAAGTACTGCCAAAAGCTGGTGAACATTTTGCAAAGCCAAAGGCTCTCTTTCTCATCAACTAGCCAATACGTGTACCCATTTTTTATCATGAAGTCTGAAGCTAGGCCGATTCCAGAGACAAACAAGATGTCTTTCATCAATGCCATGAACGCACGGAGCATGAAAGAGGCGAACAAGTGCATGTGCAGCATATTTCTGGGACACCTCAATTTCCTACGTCCAATTCGGGATAAACTTAAATGATCCGGGATTTTAAAGATTAGATGTTGAAATACGACAAGTGAAACAGAATTGATCGTACTGTTCCGTGAGTTTGTGTTTTTCACGTTGCTTCTACAGAATAAAAATATCAGCATTCTAGCATTAGATGAGAGAAAGAGAAATAGTGAATTGGAAAACAATAAAATTCATCAAAAAAGTATGGCTTCTCTCTAGCTAAATTTTTTTCTCTATTTGTGAGATTATCGAGTAATTTGGCATTTTGTTTTACTCCCAAGAAATAAAATTAATTTAATTAACATAAATAGTAAGTAATTTATGCTAAAATTATGGGCTAATTTAAGTTATTTATTAGTAACATTTAGTATTAAAATAAAAAATTTAGAAAAAGGAACTTAATAATACTGAACTAATAATAAATATTAACACAAACTCATGGGACAACTCGAGAGAGTTAGAAAAATAGAAATATTAAACTTTTTATCTTAAAGAGAAATGGAACCTTAAGAATGAGAGTAAATTGTAATATTTCCAAGTAGATACATACTTGATCATAGCCAAAATGAAGAAAGCAATCACCAGAGTAAAGAAAGAAACAGTGTATCCAACTTTCGAGATGGTTTTCACTATTGGTACAAATTTCTGTAACGTAAATCATAGCTGGTTAGAACATTTATCAGCTTCCCATGTGAAGTAATTGGAGACATTATGAAACACGAGGGAAATCAATGCGACATATTTAATTGATAAGCCACAGATTTTAATCAAATGGTACCGATATAATTTATGCTCCACATAATTTTTGAAAGCGAATTAATCACGATAACAGAATTTGCTTCTGTGATTTATAAAGAATTCTAATAGTTCATTAGTCACACGCAATGAAGTTTAACGTCGTGTTAAATAATTCAGCAAGACAATAAGAACATAATAAAAAATTTTTAATCGTTGTTGCTGCCTTAAAGAACTTTTCCATTAGCGTAATTCACACTGATTTCTGACTTGCCGGAACGAGTTTCTGTTATTCCAATTATGCAGGGTATCTCAGAATACAAGCAAGAAGGAAATGATTTTACATGAAAAAGAATTAGTAATGAGATGAATTTTCTTTCTTACAAAAAGTGAAATTTTAACGCGCGAAGATTAGAGAGGATATTAATTAAAAGTTCCAAGATATTAATAAAAAGAGATTGAGCTAAATTAATAGATCTTCTCTTTTAATACATTTCTCTAATTAAGTCCATTAGTCTAATTAAGTCCATTAAATATTTTCGTTCTCTCATTTCAGGTTTTTTATTAATGTCTCCGATAAATTCTGTTGTCTTCAACATTTACTTTAATGAGAGTGTCATTGCTCTTTTGTCCACTAGGCAGTTCCACTAAAACTGTCACCAATGAATTCCTATAACACTGAGTGTAGTTGCTCCAGGTACTATTGGTGTTGTTATTCCAGAACCACTGGCCCTCTGATGTGCATTGTCTCGACGCGTTCGCCTAAAAATATAAATATATTCATTTGAGAAGATTAATAATGAAACAAAATTTCCAACAAGGAAAATATTACCTGAATAAATCCGCTTTTAAATCTTAAATGTATTTAACTTAATAAAAATCTTTTTTGCATTTCACTTCATAAAAATAATATGAAATTTAATATTAAACTGCTCTAATCCACAATAATCCAACAATGGAAATTCAACAATGGAAATTCAACAAAACAGAAGTTTAAGTTTTAATAGCATATCATCAACACATCTAGGGAAACTTTTATTAAAGTAGAAATAGCTATTCTAATTATAATAATTACCTGGTCATCAAACCCAGCTATGTAAGATGGACAAGGTAAAATAGTCAGCTCCCCAGGTGCCGTTGATGGCCAGCATAATATCTCATCCCAAACTTCCGGGCACCACCCTGCAATTAATAAAAATCATTTTTATTATTCCTCTGTGTGTCACAAAAACAATATCACAGATATATGTTATAAAAATATTCAACAAATTGGATTGCTCGTTTAATCCATAAGAATAATTTTGATTCAGGAAATTTCATCTGTTTAAAAAAGAGTGAAATATTATTATTCATCCAAAATAAAATTGTCGGAAATCGGAACTGAATCCTGTATTCTCCCTTTACAATGAAATCAACTTTCTATTGACATTCTCTCAATAAACGCTTTTTTTTATGAATGATATCCAAAAACAATAAAAGTCTAGAAAAGAAATGGAGAAACGTTTTCAAACAATTTTCTGTTTTCCTTTCTCCAACCTTCTAGAAAATGGAATGTAAATCGAAATACAACGAATTTTATCGGAACACCGAGAGAGACGGTAACGCAAAATGATAAAAAACGTTTATCTCGGCAAAGTGGAAAACAAATTTGTCACTTTGATTCCTTCCGTCGCGTAAAAAAAAAAAAAACGATATTACGTCACGTGCCTCAGGAAACAGATGAGTTTCCTGAGGCGCGCGTGGCCCATTTCCGGTGCACCAGCCAAATTACCGAAGCGAAATTCTTCACGGCTTTCTGCATCGACATCACGAGGTATCACCTTCATAGTGGTTTATCGGTTTTAAAGTTCTTGCAAAAAAAGAAAAAGGAAAAAGAAGAGAAAAGGGAGTGAGAGAAAAAACGAAGAAAAGAAGAACTAGATTTAGAGGAAACAATTAGAAATTTCAATATGTGAAATTTTATGACTCCAGAAAAATTCAAGGAACGAATTCTAAAATGCAATATTTCACAAAAATTGCGTACGACATGAAAACGTATATATGCAATATAATTTACAATAATGTAAATATTGTAATATTCAATAATATGAACAATGATATTAATATATATTATTATATCATATGCAATATCATATGTATATATCATATTAAATGTAATAAAATGGTATAAAATAATAATATATAAAATATTCAAAATATATAGTATGGTAGTACAATTTTTTACTTTGGAATTTTATTTTTTTAAATTGGTATTATTTCTGAGTTCATTATATTTTCCAAGTAATACAATTAAAACTATAATTGATAACTGAAATTTGTACTTCATAGTTGCAATTTACAACTAAAATTCGTGGTTTATAAATGTAACTTGCAACTGAAATTTACAGTTTGCAATTGTTATTATATATAACTAATGCTAGACATTACATATAAAAAAGATATATAAGAAGAATTCCAATAAAATTCTTTTAAAAAGTGTCAAGAAATTTCACATGAAAAATAGTACCTCTTTGTTCTATAAAATGTGTAAGTGACAATTAAAATGGAAATCAACCCGTGATGCGCGTTAATCTTATTGCTTTGCGACAAGAACGGAGAAAATCGGTTGCCAGCAGGGAAGCTTCGTAGCGAATCGATTTTTCACGAAACGATTGCTGTCAATGTATGTAAGCTTCTCCTTCGTCAAACGTCCTGCCTCGTAATTGAATTATAATATCG